>CAJDSM010130598.1:266-22916 GCA_903981925.1 Ostrea lurida | reverse complement strand
GCCCCCCCCCCCCCTCCCGGGCCTTTTATCGTAGTCAGGTACATGAAAAAGGAGAAATGCGTAATCAAATATTCACTGTAGAGAAAACGACTTAACTATGCTATAGAACATGTAAGATTGAATATGACTCTTGATGGTTAAGATTGTAACAAAGATGGAATATACGCCAAGTTTGAACGAATTTGTTGAAGCCCTGTAATATCAACTAATATGTCAGTGCTATGGCTCTACCTGAAAATTAATCATAAGCAGAACAGAAGCACTTGATGGACATAAACACTGTATGGAGGTGATGGTTGAATTTTGCTCTATAAATTCGGGGAATTGGCTTTAAGAGAGCTGAAAACATTCTGTTTATCACAAAGTTGACATGTTGGTTTGTTGTTAATGTCTAAATTCAATAAAACATCTACGCACAAAGTGTTCTGACGTAGTCAATCATAAATTATTTCGTAGCAACCACAACCCTGAAAATATATACACTACCTGTCTTACAAATCGAAAGTAAACAATCCGTATTCTCATTTGTCATATTGGATGTGAATATAAAATAATAAGATAAATGTGACCCAATCTGATTAAAACCATATCTTAGATCGACTCCCATATTCTGATGTCGCTAATTCAAAGAGCTGTATACGTAAGTCAGCATGAACGTCAGATAAATTAATCAAATTGTCGCAGGCATACGGTAATCGTTGACAGTAGAAATATGTGACAGTAAATCCCAAAGTGTTCAGTATAATAACGTCTGAAGGAACTTTGAATGCTAGACTTCAACATGTAAGAAAAGATTTGATATCTTCAAGCAGTATCATTTGATTGAATGACCATTGGCCACTAAAGTACCTTCTCACGTGAGCCTGTATTGGTTGTATTGAAGACATCAGATTATGTTTTAATCAGACTGGATATAGAACCACTATCTCACAGTAATGAAGAAATCTACAAATACACGTTGTCCATAATATCAGGAGGACTGGTTCCAAAAATGGATGTCCCATGGCAGTGTAAGAATAAAACGTGGTTAACAATAGAAAACAAAACTTCAAAAGCAAATACTCATAGTGATTAAATGCTGTTGTCGTCTAGTGCAAGTACGCTTAATAATCTTCAAACTTTAAAGAGGGTATTACAAAAGTTTACTCCAGGTATGGAATAATAAATATTAGTCAATTGATAAGGGAGTCAAACAATTTATGGCGAATTTCCTCTGTTCATTTAATGATTATCCGAACAAAAGTAAGATCAGCACACCGTTTAGGGAATCCATTAAACGCTTGTTTTGTTCCATTTCTGATTCACTCTTACACCACTCTTCTAACCATCATTTGAATAGTCTTTAGAGGGTGATCCATTTCAAGCCATGGTTTGTATACGATGTTTCTATAAGTTGCCGGAGTGTCTTCCGCTAAGTAGAGGCCATTCGGATTAGAACAATGACACAATACAATCGCGACTGCCACATCCAGAACAGCACAAGATATCCACAGTTATTATTAGATCTCATGTCATTGTCGTTGTCCTTATTGTCGTAAACTTCATGATTGTTTATTGAATCTGATGCTGTTGATATTGTAAAACAATTCACCTGCGAAGTATGAAAATAAAAATCCAGTATGGTATGTAATGCCAATGTGTTGGAATCCACTCTATCCACTTTATGCCTCACAAGCTAATTTTATGAGTAGGACGTGCCTGCTGACATTGCAGTACCCCCCACACTGTTCAATAGTTTTAGATTGAGAAATGATATACCCCTTTTATAAATTTTTGGTACAGAATGACCTTTTCCCATATGACAAAACAAGAACTGCCAAAAGCTGGATCAAAATTAGTAGGCCAATTCATATAATTTTCATTGCTATTATCCTAGACCTTGTCAGATAATTCTGTAGTGGTGAGAGAGAAAGGCTACCTATTCCGAGTGGCACGTCCCTTCATCGACTTATATAGTAATGCGCCCCCCCCCTGGACGTTACGCATACTGTTTGTGTACCTACTATTTTTTTCACCATGTACAGTAAAATAGATAGATTTTATTATGCCCCCCTTTGAAAAGAGGGGGCATATTGTTTTGCACTGTCGGTCGACAGGCGGTCGTCGTCGTCTGTAGACCATTTGCGCTCAAATCTTTTGGACCCTTTGCATGTGTGATTATCAACCAAAGCTGGTACAGGGTTGCCCTTAGAGCAGAGAGAATCCCTATTTGATTATTCAGGTCACATGGTCACAAGTCAAGTGCAACGGAGGTCAGTGTGTAGACTTTGTCGTCTGTAACCATGTGTGTCCGCTCAATATCTTATTGACCCCTTGCTGATACAACCAAAACTTGGAATACAGGGGTTGCCCTTAGAGAGTAAGATCCCTATATGGATTTTCAGGTTCATATGATCGAAGGTCAAGTCAAGATGGTCAGTGTGTAGATGTGCGACCATTGTGTTACCGCTAAAGTATCTTTTTGACCCCTTTGCTTAGATAGTAACCAACTTGTACAGGGTGCCCTAGAGCAGAGTATATTCCCTATTTATTGTCAGGTATCACATGTCGAACGATCAAGGATTCAAGTGGTCAGTCTGTGACTATGTGCTGTCATCTCCAATTATCAGTTTGACCTCTGCTTAGATATGCAACCAAAATCTTGGTTGAAGTGGTTTGCGCCTAGTGAGTAATATCTCTATTGAATTTCAGGTCACATGGTCCGCAAGGTCAAGGTCAAGTTGGATACAGTTTTCTGTATAGACTATGGTGCGTTCCGCTCAATTATCTTCAACCTCTTGCTTGAATCAACCCAAACCATGGCATAGGATTTCTTAGAGAGTAGAGATCCCTATTGATTTCAGTCACAAAGTCAAAGGCAAGGTCAAATCAATGGTCTTAACCCCCATGTTGTGTCGCTATCAAGTCATCTTTTGACCCTTTGCTTATTATCAACAAACCAATGATAGGGGTTGTCCTAGAGATTAAATGATGTTCCCTGTTGATTTTTAAGGTCCACCAAGAGTTACAAGTCAGGCCAAATAAAATGGATCTACAGAGCTATCTTATTATAGCACCAATTGTCTCCCGACTGCCAAAGATATACCGTTTGATTAACTCCTCCATATCGCGGGTAGTATAACATGACTTCGTGTAATAAACTTGTGAGGTACAGGGGTGTTATGAGTACACTTAGAAAGTAATATGATCCCTAATTATATATGTTTTTTTATAGCTTCACAGTAAGTGGTTCCAAAGAACAAACCAACTCACCTAAAATAACAGAGATCTTATCGTCTTGATCGAATTTGCCGCGTAGAGAATTTGCAAAAAGCTGAACATTATATACAAATGAGATTTATTTATCAATTGGTTGTTGTTACTCATGTATTTTGAATTTTCGGAAACTTTTACATACGTAGAGCACAATGGTGCTATAGGTATCCGCTATTAACCTTCATTGTATGTTTTACACGAATATTGAGATGAAGTCCCTAAGACACTCATGTGTTAGTGTTAATTTTATAAGACTCAACCGAACTTTTCTAATTATAAAATAGCACATTTTGACTACTTACTATCTTACACGTTACACTAATGTGAGGAGAGGCAATTTATAAGTTTATTCAATACTAGAGTATCTATTTCTCTTTGATCATTTAACCTAAATAGCCCCCTACCAGCTCTGATTGACAATTTTTAAATTGTCTCAGTTTTCAGAGATGTCAATTAGAGAAGCGATATTTGCAGTATGTTTTCCAGACCCAGTGCAATAATCCCACCGGCGATAAAGCATATTTCAACTGCGCCTGTACAAAACTGTTGCAGAGTACAGTATCCAACCGCATTATCGCAATAGTTGGAAGAGTGTCTGTAGAACACAATAGATGCTCGCGATCTTCAGAGCTATTTTCGGTAGTCAGCCGTCTTATATCTCGCGCTCGTGTTTTGAGTATCTACCGGCGCTGGAGCTGCGTGTTCCTTTTAAGTCAGATTGCCCACACCTGTGGCGACACAGGGAACCTCCGTTTCTAAAGGTCATATTCCTAAGAACCCGTGATTTCTCACTTCTAATTTGCCGAGCTCTTGGCGAAGAGCAATCACTACCTATTTTTCGACGTCTTAGGTTACGCGGCCCGTGAGCGAGCACGGGGCTCACCCACGACCTGCCGTCACGAGGCGAGAGCGTGCTCACCCAACTGAGCCACCAGCGACCGGAAGGGCGAAACTCGTTATGCTGTGCATGGATATGTTTAAAGTCTAGACAGAGTTTGGCTGATTCTCAAATGGCGAATGAATGAAAAAAAATCACTATCTTCAAATTATCGATTTTCGGCATAATGAGCAGCTGGTGACTCTTAGATAGTAATGCATCAGTATAACCATGACTTC
The DNA here is from genome assembly GCA_903981925.1 of Ostrea lurida. Lineage (NCBI taxonomy): Eukaryota > Metazoa > Mollusca > Bivalvia > Ostreida > Ostreidae > Ostrea > Ostrea lurida. The sequence continues at coordinate 18,545 of CAJDSM010130598.1, read as the reverse complement.
TTCCATGATGGGTAACAATTGGTAATAGAACCCCCTCCCCCTTCTACGCAATTTGAAAAAAACAGTGCTACAAGCACATCAAGAATAATATTATTTTCATAAAATATGAATGATACCCTACTTTTACAATTAGCCAACAGGGGCTGTCACAAACTTTTTGTCTATTAAAATTTTGACGACAAGTCATATTCTATATTACCACAAGTAGTGGAACCGGGGTTCCATAAATCGCTACCTCACATTTTGACGTCGTCTTCGAGTTAAAAATGTTACGAACGTATAATTTGTTACAATCCAGGATATGTAATACAATCGGGTTAAAAGATCATATTTTGGTAAAAAAAATACCTAATATTTGTTTGCACCAGCCAACGATATAAAGAAGGAAAAGTAATGCAGTGTCTATCGTGGACCACAGAAACTTTTCGCAATCAACCAAACTGAAAGACGCGTACAGTGGGTCAATCATTACTCTTGTGAAGTAACTCGAGTGTTAGTTTAGCGGGTACTTTTAAATCGAAGAGAAACATGTCGGATAATTAACCAAAGAAGACAGTGTAGGTTTCGTTGGTGAGTACAAATTTGAAAATTTAAATATGTATTTAAGTAATTAAAATACATAGTTACAACAGATTTTATATCCATGTTGAAAATTATCCCGTAGAGAGGCATTACTGGCACACGAACTTCCACTACGATAGAGTTAAACAATGATCGAAATGAATTGACCAATCAGAATGCTGTCTTCATTTCGGGTGATGAGGAAAAGTTCACTGGTGATTCAAAAACGAAGAAAAAGCATTTTCTCCGATCATATATTTGGCGAGGCAAACAAATTAGTTATGTTTTATTTTTTTTTTACAAACTTTATGATCTTTCACCGATCGATAAGACTTTGATTGTAAAAATTCAACTCCGTAGAATAATAAGAAACGAATGAAATGTTAGATGGTTGTAGTACGCGATTTTTTGGTGGTAGTTCGATTTCGCCCCCTTGTGTTATTATAGAAGTACAGAGGGTCAATTCGTGACGAGCCCCTGTTGATTAGCGTGTTTAAAAGGCTCTTTACACAGTTTCTACACGACGTTCCGGGAAATCCACAGAAAATAATATGACGTATTTTGAAGACTCGTCATGCCAATGAGATAACCTGCTATATTTATATATACGTTTCGTTATTGAATTACTCATATCCATCCTTAACTCATTAGATCCTGGCTCTCAGAGATAGTGCGAGTTTATCATTTCCTCCAATAAATAACATGATAGCAGTATACAAACAAAAATATAAAAGACTTGTAATTTTCTCTGGGCAAATTAAACCCATTTTTCAAAAGGTGATGAGGGTTGCTACACAAGGTGACCCTGCGTCTCTCCTCTCCAGGAGAAATTCCAAAAAATGACTCTCAAATTCCGCAGCAAAATGTCAAGTTGTAAAAAAAAAAAAAAAATAATGAAACCAAAGAACCATCTATTCTTATGTTTTGCGATTATAAATCACCACTAAGGTCATATGTTGCACTGATTTCTTTCATATCCTTTGTGTAAAATAATATCATCATCGGGTGCCAATTTGGGATGCACCAAAGTATGCGCATTTCTTCACAAATGATGTCTCTTTCAGTTGATGCTCAAAACCGAAATTTGGAAATCCGAAACAATGATATTAAAGCGTAAAAAGTGAGAGTGAATCAATGTTAGTGCCAAAACTGGACGTCAATATTCGAACACCAGAGGCTATGCCCGGGGGAGATAAACCTTATTCTTAATTTTTCCCAGGATCAGTATATAATTTCGAATGTCCTTTTGTACATATTTTGACGACGTTGGACAATCCTAGTAAATTTGTTGCGAATTAATGGTTCAAAGCGGTGTGACCCATCGAGCAAGAGGTATGCATTACCCTCCATGGCACCTGATTCCATGGCTTGCTTGTCGGACGGGTTCGTACTGTGTTTTAATATATGTTTTTGTGGATTAAGATTACGTTATTATTTAACATCATTGTTACCTTCGCCAATATCCTTTATGTATATACCACCTAGCGCCTGCATGTTATATATGTGTAATTTTAGATCTATGATGTCTTCTCACATGAAACAAAGATTATCCTGCAAAGCAACAAAACCCATGTATTATGTTTAAAAAACAATCTGCTCTTTACAAACAATAAAGAACATATAATTGTTCATGAATTTGATCATAATTTACAATTTAACACACCTCGATTATTAGAACGACCGAATGAAGTATCTTACATGTAGTCCCCAGCACCCGCCTTTCGGCCAGTAAGTAGGTCGTAGGATGTTCTGTATGAGGCGATACATCGGAAATGAGATTCGGAAAGGACCTGAGCTGATAGCCCCGTGCACGAGTTAACAAATCTCCCTCCCGCTTCAAAGGCCCCTGACGGCCGAAGCATAGGCCTAAATATTGAAGCCCTTTCACGCGGGTAATGGTGACGTCTCCAGTGATGAGTGAAATTATTCTCGAAGGGGACGAAAACAAGAAATTAATCAATCAATCAAGTAACATTATAGTCATCTTGCAACCTAATGGTGCCAATTAATTTGGAATTAAGCTACTTTAATGTGAACCATTAAACAGTACAATCGTAGCTTTAATATTTCTTTGGTGATGATCACGACCGCGAGACTCGAATGGTATATCTGATAATCAGAAAGCTAGCCAAAACTCTGACTGTCAGATTCCCAAACCCATCCTTTTACATTCTGCCCACGTCCAGTAGGAGAATCTTCACAACCATCTAGTGCGGACGTTGGGAAACCTAAATAGAACACATGCATAATATTTTGTTCAGCCAGTTGTTCAAACGCAAGACTGAGATAAAAAATAAATAGAGTAGTCAGTGTTAAGCATTTGCTTCCGCGAACCAGGATGAGAGTCCGATCCCCGCATGGCGGCGTGAAACCTAATAATGCAAATATAGTGTAGTGGATGATTTTTTTGCCAAAATTGTTCGGCCATCTTAAATAACAAGAAGCCACGGTATTGCGGAGATTTGGCCTTAAAACGAAGATTTGCGTTTTACGACGACGTTGAAACATAAATAAACCTTTAACATGTTACCAGGTCCCTGAGACTAAGGCGTAACGTCTAAATTGTTAGGCATCTTTCAATCTTTACAGTGTGGGTAAACATCTAAGAGTGGAACTAAACAAAAAACAAATAGAGCGATTAAATCATTACGAATATTTCTAAGATCGCTTATTGAATGAGCTTGTTTGTGATTCGATACAAATTATCAAACTAAGTTCATTAATGAATTGATAACATGATTTGTTCCATTACCCTGTTTGAGAGAAACTGTTCATTTTAAAGCGTAACTAGATTATGAACGACCGGTAGTAACCTGGCCGTTGTACTTTGTTTCGACCACAGGGCTCACGGCGGATGTGACCGGAGCAGCAGAGGATGCTTACTCCTTCATGGCACCGTCCTGGCACTTCACTTTTAGTTGTGGGAGTCCTGTTGTCCTAACACTCTGATCTTGTTTGTATATTGGCTTTTTATTTTGGAACTATTTGATATACGGATTAACACATTGACTTTACATCGCTCGTCTCATTTCTTTAATATAACAAACGTAAATATCTTTACCAACACAACGCTGACGTGAACACTTGAGCTATTGCTCTGTCCTTAAAATCGTTACAAATAAAACGTACAAACACCTATCAAAGCACGCAACACATGCGTACAAAAAACGTATTAAAAAGTATCAAATAAAATCCTCTTCGCGTTTTCTTCTACGCATCGCTACGTTTTATCTAGTACAGCAATTCTACGTATTCGTTTACTTTCGGTGTACGTTTTCGTTACTGGTTAGTAGGTCTTTTTGCCCAGCTTTCAATTGTGCAGACCCAATATTCAAACAGGATCGCCAGAGAAGGATTGATCTAATCGTAAATAAGCCACGTATTGAGGTTCAAATGCTATGTCTGATGGGTTCATTAACTACTTTCGTTAAGCCGTTTCCACCTGATTTTGACTCGGAACTGTTCCGTTTAACCGATCAAGGACTAATGGGCTCACGGCGGGTGTGACCGGTCAACCAGGGAATGCTGGTACTCCTCCTTAGGCACCTGATCCCACCTCTGAGTGGGTCCCAGTGGGTCCGTTGTGCTTGCCCAACTCTGTGTTTTGTAATTATTATGAATTGAACTTACGAGATATTCCAAATGTTTCAGCTATCTTAGCCTTTACATTATAGCCGGATTCATTTACGCATCTATAACATATTCCCCTATACGTTTAGTTAATGGTGCATGGTAGTTTTTAAAACACATTTGTAAAACGGGAGACCCTAAATATACGTTGACAGTCGTGACTCGTCGCTTATTGTCACTCTAGATAATTATAGTTGAGCTTAATTAATAAAGCAGCTACCGGATCCAGCCTTCCCACCATTCTATCTCCTTCATTACTCCGCAGTCGGGCAACAAGTCACAGTACCCAGTTCGGAGAGGATTGATATCTTAAGGCCACTAGGCTAGATGATGACGACATCTCGTGTATTGCGGGTACATATTCAATCGGAATGGTAATTATCATCCTGAAACAGAGAATTATATATAATTCATTCTTCAATTTCAATTAAAGGATGATCTAGTCAGAAACTTTTTCATTCTTATATTTAAAAAAAATATCCACAGTTTGCTCATTTTCTATTTATGTTAATGAAGGGAAATTATACAGTCCTGTTAGAATAATGGGCGAGAAACAAGCACACGATTAAAATTGCATGTAAGTGTGGATGAAATATGCGATTTAAATATCAATATAGTAATTACAATTATTCTCTGGAGGTAAAATCTTTCGTTGAACGAATATAGTAAACAAAAAGAAGGTACTTTGAAGAAACCCTAAACGTTATCAGCGTAGATATGTAACGCAAAGATAAAGAATCAAGTAGATCAATCTGTCAAGTCCTAAATAGAATACAAAATGCAAGAGTTGGGGCAATCACGGAACCCTGGACAAACCAGATGGGTGGGACAGGTTGGCCTAGGAGGAGTATAGGCAATCCCCTGTTCGCCGGATCGACCACCCGCCGTGAGCCCATGTAGTCTTGATATCAGGTAAACAGGAAGCAATCCGTAGTTTAATTTCATGTGTTAAAAAACGGCTTAACAATGGTATGAAACACATTAGACAGCATTTGATCATGAATGAAGTTCATATTGGTAAACTAAATAGCATAACTTACGAAATGCTGCTTTTAAACGTGAACGTTGAACCTCTCAACAAACAACTTGTCTATAAGTAGGGTCCTGCCTCGATTCAAAAACTGATTCATACGCAGAACAAGCTCTTGCGTATCGAATAAGTTGAGAGACATACACCATCCAATTCAGGTATATGGAATATTTGCTATAAAAGTGGGGAAAGTAGTTGACGATGGGAAGAAGCCTGCAGGCAACGTTTGTTTCTGGTAAGAACCTAAGAAGGTTGAAGAAATTAAATCTTGAATAAAATCAAGTAACCAGGTAATATATTAACAGGAAGAAAGCTTCTATTGATTAACTTTTTTTGTGATCTACCTAGAAATACAGTCAGTTAAAGAAGATCTACCACGCTTCATTAGCATTTTTATGACAGTACTACGAATGTATAATGTGAGTACTTTGAAGTATTTTAAAATATCGCATGATGTTCATCCACACATTTACATGTTAACATTCCTCTGCCCGTTAAGGACGGTTTGAGAAGGGGGGACACACTTAAGAAAATCACAGGAAACGTGGGTGGGAGAGGAGGGGGGGCAAACTTCAAAACTATTTTGTGACAGCCACAAAAAAATGACAAATACTGAAAAAGATGCAGGGTGTCTGTGGCAAACTCAGAGAACTTATGAGATGTTATCGGCAGAAAAAATAGTTACTTGACAAAAGATGGGGGGAGGGGCAAAAAACATAGCTTTTGCCCCTCTCACCCGCACCACCACTATTGAGATAGCGGGCAGTGCCCCCATGCCCCCCGGCTCCTCACCGCCATTGCTACTTATTATATCTTTCTACCCATACAACTAATCACATTTTGACATATATATCAGCGCTCTGTGCACTCTAGTACCGTACATGATATCACAATTGATAAAATTACGCTCATGACGACCACAGGACTTAGTTCTTACGAGTTTGGGACCCTAGAATTCAATTGAGAGTACTTACCTTCACCAAGTGTGTTGTACCCCTGACAACTGGACCATTGCGTGCTCCAGATAATCACACGGAACTGCATTCTGTATATGGTACGACTAACGATCCTGTAAATTGAATTGTTATGGGCATTGAGATCACACATTCATCTCTATCAATATATGACATTGTTTATTGCATATCCACGTGACAATGACTTACGAGGTCCCTGAGAACGTATTTGCTACTTTACCCACCACGCACCGAGTGACCGCAATTTGGATGACTGCTTGCACCGCACAACTAACCGAACAGGACCCCCGCGAATTGTGAACGCGTGACCCGCAGCTGACCCAATATGAATTAATACACTTCGCGAGATGTTACCGGAGTAATTTTCCCACATTTGGTTTAAGATATACTTATCATTACGTTCTAAAGATATAAATTAATACAATAATGGTATCCAATACATAATAAGTATGAGGTAGAAAATAAAAGCGATAATGTACATGTCCAATCAATGGAATAAATTAGTAAAACAACCACTATGATACTGAGAGGGTGGTATGGAAAAAATAGCAGTGCGTTAGCATAACTCGTACGATGTATTTCGTGTAGAAGTTCTCCCGCTTTCCTAAATGTAGTGATATCAAACCGTACAATATATTCCATGTGAGCTTATTTTTTTCTAAATTGCAACAGTATAGTGCAAAGAAAAAAAAAAATTACTATATTTTTTTTTTATGCAACTGTAACGAACATTACGCGATACGTACGGGCGCGAGTACATGCTGTTAGGCACTGTAGGAATTACGGCCTAAAAAAATATGACGCGTCGGTGTTTCCCGTACCTAGCTACCTAGCAACAAGAATTAGGTCGATAAGGTCGGCTTTTTTTTAATATTCCGATATACATTTGCAGGTAACGGTTTTGCGATTGACCATCTATAGTTACAAAGCTAGATATGGATGTTCGATGCCCTTTTAGAGATTATGTCCATGCTCTGCTAGCTTTAATGTAAACCTTACTTACGTTCGATAGTACACAGTATACGCAAGTGGTAGGTACATATCACTATACGCACCCCCTTACCCCCCTCTTGGACCTATGTAAATAAAGTATTAAAAAAAGTATATAACGCAAGCAACACAATTCTGACAGAGTACAGGTAACTAACTTTTACCATCTTTGTTTGCACTCGAGAGTATTTATCACTAAATATTTTAGAAACGAAATAATAAATTCTAAACTATGTATTCCGATTTTGCAAAGTCGTCTTGAATTTACCCATTTGGTTTCCTATAAAATGTCTTATACATAGTAATTAGTTTCAGCAGAGCACGGATATTTGCCTGCATGACGTTTTAGCAGATTGTACTGATATTTACTTTAAAGGCAATTTGTTGAACTCTGTTCAGACAAATTAGCGATGAAATAACGGCATCGTAAAGAGAATAGTCCAAAACGAGGACGGTATGGCTAGTGTCCAATTTAGAACTCCGTCTGTGAAAGAAAAAAAACGCACAAAAAACTTTGAAAGGATCATAAATTCCCAATACCGTTCACTTCATATCGTATTTCAGCAACTGAGAAAAGATAACAGACTATTAAAATAGGTTCAAGTGAAGGCAACGTCTAATTGATGCAAGCCATGCCTCGTGAAGATTTGATTGCAAAAAGATGGGTATGAATGAGCTCGCGTCTGTGATGAATGATGGAAGCTTTGCGACTGCAAGTCGCGGCTTCGATGGAAAATTAAGGACCGCTATGTAAATCTCGGGACATTGCTTGACGTTGCATTTTTCCTCCTATCAACCAATATATGAAAAGGAGTTTACCCTGACGGGTACATGTATATTATTACTTATTTCGTGATATCTAGAGATTTCAATAGACGAGAGAGGTAGTGCGATAGTTTGTACTCAGCCTCTCCTCTTCTCTCTCCTTCTTCTCTCTCCTCTCTCTCTCTCTCTGACTATCGTAAAACAAATAAACGTCATGAGCGGTCGACACTCGGTATAATCAGAGTTTATTGAAATAAATGTATTGTCTCTTTAAAGAGATTAGCGTCAAAACCCAACTTACGTTTATTCCTACAATGTTTACGTTTCCGTGGAAGTTTCTTTTCTATTAGATATCGTTTCAACCTTATATTCAGTTTCAGTGAAACAACGTAATGAGAGCACGAATATAATTCTCTGAGCTGAAGATATACGCACTGGAACATGCACTTGGAAATATAGCCCAGGCGACTGTAATCGCACAATATCTAATCACTAGAGGTATATCAATGTTCTCTAATGAGTATCATTCTGCATATGTCAATGTGCATATCGCATACTCTGCTCGGAGCTAGTGTGATTATGGGTCATCCAGACTCTTTAAAAGATTGTTTTCATATGTACTTAGAAAACAATTGAAAGCCTGACTTGCCAAACTATATATATTTATATGGAGTTTTCCAAGGGTGCACTTGCAATATTCTGAATAGCAACGCAGTCCTCTTGGTCATCCAAACCCAAAATCATGATGAAATAATCTTGAAATAGTTGAAACTTTCAACTCTAAAGCAAGTATATATTCTTTGCACATGACTCAAAGCAATTGGTACCAAGGTAATTTGTCTTGTTTGTCCCACCCCCCTCCCCATTATGACTTCTCGAAATAGACACAAAGGAAAATTCCGAAAAAATTAATTTCACATCTGAAGACCCTACCCATGCAAATTCTCAAAAAGATGGTAAATTGTGCTACTGAACGTGAAGAGACTTATTGTATAAAAAAATATGCTTGAATCACACCATCCCCATCGCTTGAGGCCTCAAGAAATAACAAAATCCAAACCTTATGCGCAAAATACAGGAATATTAAATATCAATCATCTTTCAAACATTGACTTGAGTGATGCGCCAAAAATGATGAATTCTAACATACCTGAATTTTTTAACTTTTTGAACCCTTTGTCCCCAGGCGATTATTGGAAATTTTTATAGCTCTTCATGTTGCACGCCCTAGTAAATCACAATTATTCATATCAAAAGCTTAATTGATCACTCTTGGATAATGAAAGAAGGTTTCTGGTTTGAAGAAGAAAGTTGTTGACAAATGGACGGAAACGAGACGGCCAGGGCACAAACAATATTACCTCGGACTATTTTTCATAACTTGCTGATAATAGAAAAGGAACTGAAGGAAAATAAGTTACGAACATTAGTGACGGTCTCCTGGGATGCCTATAGGAGCATAAAGCTGTAACAGTATATATCGCAAAGCTTCGTCAACTAGGGGCCGTCCAAATCATTTCGTTTGGGCAAGTATATTGTGACATTTTCTACCCATGGAAAAAAGGCAAATATAAAAATTTTTATATGATTAAGCTAAGCGTTTTTGTTTTGGAAGTAGCTGTGTCACTACGAATCGTCTACAGTAAGGTTTATACTACTAGATCAAGAAGAGCTCATATTGTGATTTATGGATTCTTCATACTTAAAACTACAATTGTGGACTTACCTGTTTGGACGGTTGTTCTGTTTTGCCACCTTAAGATCCTTTTCAAATCTGTGAAATACTAAGTGGGACACGCCAAAATGGATTTTTACCAAACCCAAGCTACAATCTCTTCCATTGCCCTATCAATGTAATACATTTTAGCTTAAGCATACTAACTACTGTCATACACAACGATGACCAAAACAGACATGTTACGATTTGGTTATTACTTCCCGTTCCACGTTCCCTAGGCATCCGGATTTGTCGGACTCACATTTGCAACCTCCTGCCTCAGTTCAGTGGACAGTTATGTCTCCTCATCACCATCATACTGAACAATAGGCTGATACTATTTTGTTATGGGATTTTTGCGACAGAATGGTTTATCTAAGTAATAATAAAAATTCACAATATTCCAAGTCTAACCTTAATGTAAGATTTGATATCGTAGATAGACAAATTGTGTTGTTAAGAGGACACAAAATTGCACTGTCAATAGTTTTCCAAACAGCTAACCCCCCTATGTAAACAGTTGGATGAGAACAGAGATTTCAGTCAGTATGCACTAAATATCTATATCTTCGCAATTGAGCGTTTAAACGAACTCGTTGTTACCACGGATGATAAAAAACATGAAGAAGCGCTGAATCTTGTAACATTACTATGGCGAGTAATATGACTCACATTAATAATCATCATTTTCATTCAGTAGTATATATATATATAGTGTATTATTAATTCCAATTTCAATTAGATATAAAAATTTCATATGGTTATGATACTAGGGAGCGACATTCAATATAATCATGTATACTACATCACCCATTTTCCAACAATTTAGTCAAGCCTATAAATGTAATCCAAAATAAACATAAATATCAGTTCTAAGAGAAATGGCATTCTTACCACCAGCTGGGAACAGCTGTATGGGATAAAATAATAGTCAATGTACGACAAAGCTAGCACGATTTCTTCAACAGACCAGGCTTCAATGATACTTTTTCACCCAGCTGTTGCGATCCATGTAACCATAGAGACAGCTGCTAATAATATATTCAATTCTATTTAAGACTGGGGTGGAAGTTGGTAATGTAATGTTTACTCATCTATAGTTGCTACATTGGCGTGACAATGTGGCTGCAATATTATTCCTAAACATATTTGAACAATTGATACCACGAATAGACGTTGGATATATGAACACTTTTGCATCACAACCTATATTTTCCAAATTATGTAGACAAATATCTATAAGTCAAGATTGTTACGATACCTGGTAAACAATAAACAATGTCCTCCTCTTTCCACTATTCCCTGCCTTTATACATCTTGTAATACTGTCTTCAATAGCATCTTTCATTCTTATATGGTAACTGTGTCTATATACGATAGCGGCAGCTAGCAAGAGGCGCCGCGAACGGCTGTCTTACCTCACGGTCCATCTGGGACTGTCTGTTTAAATAACTAACAAATAACACACGACTGTAGTCAATTGATCAATGTGAGTCGTTCCCATTTTTTCATTAGTAGTTGGTATAATGTTTTTTATTTTAATATTTCATTACTTCTTGATACATATTCCTCTATGAAAACAGTCCTTTCGCGTTGTTTGTATGGTTGACCCCGTGCATTCTATACTCTTTGGGTGAGACGTACACTCGTGCCGAGACAAGCTCGACGGTACTCAATTCATAGTATATGTATACATTTCGAACCTTTTCAAGACCTCATAACCCTGCCTTCCTTGAAGCGGTTTTATTTGGGAGTGTCTGTTTTCTAAAACTTGCCATGTAGGGCAGCTTTTCAACGTGAACTTCGTTACATGGGATTAGTTGGAGCAAAGTATGTCTATAGGGTATTTAGAAAAAGAACATTGAATATTTAACTATACCAACTCGTAGATACGAACCAGAAGTCCATCTTCCTTTGATATGCGGTATTTAACAGGACATCAGTTCCACACAAAAATGAGTCAACATAGTAGTTGGGGAGTTTTAAAGAAAATTGATGCCTGACGTATGTTGTGTTATAAATAAATCAGTTCCAATTAAAGAGACTTGATCTTTTGATAGGAAACTACTCCCTTTGCAGCCAAGGAAACATAGTATTTATTTTCGATTTGATGACAGTCTACTTAATTATGATCAAATCTAATTATAGACTTATGTATAGATGGAACAATTATGTACGGACCGAGTGTTTATTTTGGCGCGTACATCGAACCAAGAGTGGGGTCCGTCGCCGACAAAGAAAACGATTTGGTCCGATCATATTTTTCCATAACAAAAGTTTATAACCTTTTTATTATATATTACTTGTCAATTTCATTTAGAAACTAACAATTTTTTTATTTTCAATACACTTTCAAAAAAGAGCTGAAAAATACACGAAAACACATCTTGAAACTCTTGAGTATTGTGGACGCTTTTTAACCAGGATAAACCGTCAAGAAACGCTGCTCTATGATGACGTCACAATCAATTTTCCAAAATTGTCAATTATGACGTCACGTTGCGGGCCGAAAAGTTTCCGCGGCAGATAGTGTGGAGATTGGCCCGCAACTTCAAAGGAAAAAGAGGAGATGAAATTGAAATAATAATAACATGGGTTATGCACTTATAATATGCAATATCATTTGACACTTTTCCCAACTAAAAAAATGCATACAAATTTAAGCCTTCTAATGAAACTTAAGGTGACCTGGTCATATGTGTCGTACTAGTTTGCGCACAACCGGAATCGTTAAAGCTCTTTGTACCCAGCTTCTGTACATATACGTCCCATTATGAGTCCGAAGAGCGAGTCATGGGACGTGTAAACAAAGGGCCTAGTTCGATCAGTACAACCATACAGTTAAGCATGTCTAGTAGGCGTTAACTTCCGTAACCATTCCAATGCGAGTGTGGCTTGCTTCGGATATTTATGCGCATGTCTGGTTACTAGATAGTGGTCAAACATTTTGTAACAGTATATTTAGTAGACTGTGTGTGGTAGACAAACATTGCGCGAAGTGACCACTCCTTCCGTTTTGGCACAAAGACAGTTCCGATCGTAAAGATGGATTCATGATCCGTTTGATTTCGTAGTCAATACTATACAGCCCGATTCAATGTTTTTATGAGATGACATCGAATAGGCCAAAATAAGAAAGGCATTGGAGAAATCTGACAAAACCACCAAGGAGCTTAGAAAATATTCGGAATCTATCAATAACACTGAGCGTATTTTTGATAACGATTTTTTTTCACATATTGAGGACACATATGTAATCTCTTGTTGAAATACTATATCTACATCTTCACAAAATCTCAGCGTTAGACAAACATGTGGACTAGAAAAATAAATCATTAATGCAAGATTTCGATATTATCGAGAATTTATACCACATTCCCAACATAGTATCTATTTTACTAATCCAACAGGAGACAAATGCTTTACCATTAGCACTTAGTATGTTTTTCTTATTTAGGACCTGCTTCATAGTAGAATGAAGTAAAATGCCTTAGAATTTTAGAAAAAAGAAAAAACAGAAACTTGCAAGCCAAACAAAAAGTTCGTTTGTGCACAGCAAAATGCAATACTGTTATGAACGGATCAGCTGATTTCTTGACAATATGACGTCACAAAGGAAACGGTCACATCGGAACATCACAACAACTTTCCCCCAGCTTAATATGAATTGTGAAGAGAGCTAAATATAATTTGCAAGATGTTTTTTAGGGTAAGACCCATACGCTCGCATCAAACACGGTTATGCTACTGTCAATCATATGGTTCGATATAGAAGATTACATATTTGTTTTATGCCGTCTTGAAAAGAAAAGTTAAAATAAATTCACACGTTGTCTCCTAATATTTGATCTGGTTATACGCAAACTTTGCTTTCTTTTTGCACTTAAAATCACAAAACTGCAATGATAATTTTGCAAACTGAGAATAGCAATTTAAAAAATTGGAGAGAGTTTATTAGGTATTCTGTATATATACTTATGATCATCCTTTTATCAGTACTTGATATAATTTATGCAGTCAAAATGAGAGGTCATAGAATAAATTTGTTACTAAATGTCTGTAAATACCCGATAAAAATCAAACCCCACATGTTTCCCGTACCAATTACACGCAATGACCCTATTTAGAACTTGAGATAGCCTGTATAAACACGATGATATACGGGATCTGGCACAACAAAAAAATGTATATGGCAGGTAGTTGTTTATGGACGCCTCATCGGTTTTCATTTAACATCAATTTTCACACCTGACCACTACTTTTGCAGATATCTTTTTGGTATCCAAGTATTATTTTTTATAAAAAGATCTGAATTCATGAAAAAAGCAACGTCGGCTGTCTTTATCTATGACTGAAAAAAAGAAAGTTAATTATCAAATAATTCAAATTATGCTACCCTAAGATTTTGCCAAAAATGTTGTTAAGTGCTGGTAATTTGCAACCAAAATTTGAACAAATTTTAAAGAAATCGCATTATGCCTAGTTATGACAATACTTGTAAAAATTTGATTTTCACAGCTGAGTTAAGATTGGTTTTTTGAAGTGGTTATTGATACTGAATAATAGATACACAAGGCAAATTCTTAATGTTCTGTGCTCATTTTTCTAGTTGATCAGAAAATTTGTTATTCAGCATTAATTCAGTGATTTAGCATGGCTTCTCTACCAAGGGCTAGTAACTCGCTTTATTTTCAACCTACTACCTATAATTTTTTTCCCAGAAAATGATGGACCTTATATACCCTTACTAATTACAGTCTTAATGCATGATTTCAGACAAAAGTTCTTCAATATTTAAAATTACACCCAGAATTAAGCTGCATCAGTAACCTAAAATGAGACATAATTGATACTTATCTTGCTAGCATTGCATTGTGGAATAGTGCGTATCACCCTTTTATCTGCATTAAGCTGTATTAACAATAATAGCTCTTTCCTTTTCAAAGAGCTTTTGCTCTCTGTTCGTTAGGACGAATCGTGTCATACAACATATAATATGGCATCAATATTTGCTGTTCTCTTCCTTTTTCGGGTCCAATTATATGCTACTGTGATTCAAGATGACTATTACGTACGTATGATACGTAGTATTATCAGCTGCTAGATCAAAAAAGAGCAGTTTTATTCTAACCAGTATTTTCGTAAATGAACTAATCTCATCCTAATAAGAAACCACGAAAAGATGTCATTTTACAATCTTCTGGTTATGGTTCTTAAAGCAATGCTAGCTGTTAATTGGTTATTGGGAATTTTGTTTTAAACTAAGTATTTAGATGTTTTAATGACAAGACAATTAGTATATAAACTTGTATTAGGAATAATTATGTTTAGCAACCTACCCAGAGGGCTTTGAGGAGAAAAATTTCACATCATTAAAGTTAGATTCTAAATGACACCATGCTTCAAATGTAACACTGTTCAGATCTATATATTCTAAAAATACGTTTTTAAAAGAGGTTTTAGGATTGAGGTTAAAGTTGATGTCAATTTTTTGAGAAGGTATTTTTGATTTCTACATAAAGAGAATCGGAAAATAAGAAAGTGAAAAATCTGGGGTTTTCATGCTTGTGTTGTTGAGCACCAGTATTTTAAACAATGTCTTTTGCACATAAAATTATTACTCAAAAGATTTATTCATCTTATTAAACTTCATTTGTCTGTTGGTGAAAACAAAAACAAAAGGAAATACATCATCAATCACTATCACCATGAACCTAGATTACATAATAATGTCTTCTTACAATACAGATATAAAACAAAGAATTAATACTTTATGGAACATAAATATGATCTCTTCATCTGCACTTGATGTACTACGGGATAAAAAACAGCGAGATGATAACGGAATTTCAGAGTGATCAACAAGTGCATTGATAAAAGTGATTGTCATTTTCAATTAAAATCAGCTTAAATACCAGATGTTCTTGTTCGGCAAAGATTTTTGAAAATAGAATGGAAACCTTTAAATAAGATAGAGATTTCGGTCAACAGCATTTTTTCAAAATAAGTTAGCGCCCAATGAATATTGATTTTTTTGCACCTATGAATATAGAAAAGATCAAATTAGAATTGGACTTTTTAAAAAGAATTATTGTATCTACCTGTTTTTTCCTGCGCTTCATAAGAGATACTTCTGTCAACAAGAATTAATACAAATAACAAATCTGTTCGACACCTAGTTCCAAGTACTGGCAATTACTTGTATCAGTTAGATTTTAAACTGTGATATACGAATAGAAGGTATATTGGATGAAATAGAAAATAGAATGTAAAATCATGCTTGTGACTTAAGTCAATCTCCTTCCGCCAACAAAAATTATACACTACGCAAAAACCCTTTCAAAATTCTGAATGCGACACATTTTTTCAACTGGGACAGGGGTTTCGCGTTTTAAATGGTGGTAATATGTTTTGCACACGATGGTGTCAGTATTTTAACCATAGTAAATACTTTTAGCGTGATGTAGTCACTAGCGCAGTTGTTCTCAAAAGCTCACGACCTACAACCTCCTTAATTCAGTCATTCGTGCTTCTCAAGTACAAATAACTACTTCCCGAATACGCATGAATAGTGCATTTCAGTTAGACCTCGAAATCACCGGCGGAGTGTGACTGGTCAGCGAGGATGCTTGACTCTTCCATGGCACCTGATCCTACCTTTCGCTTTTTGTCGAGGTCCGTGTTGCTGTCCCTACACTCGATTTTGTATATGGGTGTTGTTGTTGGTTGTTAGTTATTTTTTATTAATGAATAGCAGTTTGACACAAATGTTAACTTACGCCTTTTTGTTTTGGAATAGCGTTTTTGCAATATTTTGAGACCTGTCTTTTTGGGTTGAATAAAAGGATCCATTGATAATGAAAAACCATGTTCAATATTTATTAATAATACCATGTGAAAGAAACGGATAAGCCATAATAAGTGAGTACAAGCACTTGATTAGAATGATGTATCGACATAGTTGTGAGCGTTGTATACAGACGGGCGAAACGAGATATTATACTAACTAGAGACATATATAAACAGCACTTCATCTTCACTAATACTGAACATAAATAGAGAAGATATGTCCACTGAAATCTATGAGTGTGAAGTATGGAAGAGAGAACAAGGAGTTCGGGAGTAGTTGTTAGAGAAAACGATAGTATTAGAGATATTATTAAAATCTCTTTTATAGGTGTCGGACCCTTGGACTACACCAAGAAATGTGTAAAAGAAAAACTATCAAACTGGTAGCTGCCGCCAGTAGGAGAGTAAACATCCCCTGTTGACCGGGCCATTTCGGAATACCGACCCGGGACGTCGAGCCCATGCATATGATCTTGACTCCAGGTAATTACAGCAGCAAACTCCGCTAAGTAAAAGTATCGTTTATTGTTTTATTTTTTTTGTAGTATTATGTTGTTGGAGGGTTAAAACGTGTTTTTAGAATGTTTGAACAAATTCTTGGTTTAAATAGATTGTCTATGCGAAACTCACAACACGCTCCCTAGCTAAGATTTCAACTCACTTCATACAATCGTCAATGATTCTTTCAGAAACATAGAGCCCAAAGCGAACCCTTCTAAAAGTTCTCATTGTTCAGATGCCTCGATAGTGTAACAATTACCTGACGGACTGTGAATAATGAAGCAATGTGTCTTCTCCCTTATTACTCTCTTCAAGTCTATTTACAAGTCTCTACATGCGCTAGTTGGGTACAGAATTGAGATGATTTGCAGACCCAAATTGTGCAAATTCGAAATGCTACCATCTATGTAGGAAGATAGAGATAATGAGTGGCTAAGATCACCTTAATCTTCACGACGATAGAGTACAAGAAAAGTATGAAAGAACATGTAGGAATGTAAGGTATGATTTATATTTTTCATTCCATATGGGTTCTGCTGTAGATGTCTCCAAAACGAAAGGTTTCGGTGGAGCAATGCCTACGTTCTTATATAAGTAGTCTTCCATGATAAAACTAAGGGTTGATTCTTGAAGGATATTTTTTTTGCAAAGTGATATATTGGTTGAGCAAGAAATACATAATTTTATTTCTTTCTAAGTGTATCATTATTTGCCAAAAACTCATGTTTATTGACAGCTCATTTTCCTATCAGTTAATGCCTTGTAAGATCCAATTGTATAACCTTAATGTCAATTTGACGAAATGTAAGATAATGAAAAAGGACACAATCATTAGAGACCGATACAGCGGACAATATACGTCATGCAGA
The DNA here is from genome assembly GCA_903981925.1 of Ostrea lurida. Lineage (NCBI taxonomy): Eukaryota > Metazoa > Mollusca > Bivalvia > Ostreida > Ostreidae > Ostrea > Ostrea lurida. Next base: position 659 of record CAJDSM010130598.1, on the reverse strand, counting down.
CTCCTTCTATCATTCTCTACAACAACTCTATGATCAATATTGGAATCCTGACAGTACCCTCCCTACAGCCATAGTAAAACAATCAAATTGTTACTTTTATGAAGGCCAGTATGGGCTGTTGACGAAATGGATCGTAGATGTTTGTCCTGGTTGCAGGCTACAGGACTGGAAGAAGGAACTGCGTGTATGGGAACTTCTCCTCTAAACATTACGTTTGGTGCGGAGAATTGAATTTGAAAATATTAAACCCCTTATACTACTACATACACATGGCAGTGAGATTTGATTGTTAGGTTGTATTACGTACATGAATGCACATAATTATTCTCTACCGTCTTCCTTTGTCACACTTTTTCAATATTTTAAATCGCCTTGTCCTTTTTCCCCTCCCTT
>CAJDSM010130589.1:0-13778 GCA_903981925.1 Ostrea lurida | reverse complement strand
GAGCGATAATTATTGATGTCTGAGAAATATGCTTCCTCTTCATTTTACTGCGGCGAATAAGTATGTCAAATACCAGTATTCATTTAACACTCAAATGAAAAAAGAGAAGAGCATGTAAGAAATCCATTGCTATAAATTTCAATATAGAACTCTAGTTAGTAATAAATTCTTTCTTGTAGTTATATTAAAAAACATATGTTGGTATATTGTGTAGTCTCTGTTGATATATATCTTCAGCATAAATGGCATAGCACACCAATCAGCTAGATTATGTTAAAGTTCCATGGGGTCTTTATATAATGTTGACAAAAATACACAGTACTTTATAGAACATAAATTTATCAAAAACAATTGACCTGCAGATTATTTCTTTACCGGGAAATGCCAATTGGAACTCTGAGCTTTTCCAAATCTGCTGCCTGTTATGTGGAGTTCGATGTTTTTTCTGTATGCATAAATTCTTGACTATGAATGCATAATCATGAATAATAAAATAGTTGTGCTGGTATAATTGGTCCTGAGACCTCAATATAAACACATTACTATATAGGTGACCTTATATAGATGTGTCACATGTAATTATTGTCCTACATGCAAAATGCAGATTAAAATTCATATCCAGTGAGTTATCAAAGAAATATGAGGCAAATCAAAAGTTGGTATCATTAATGAAATAAATAGGTAAAATAAAAAGGTCACAAGGTCAATAAAATTTAGGTACCAATAGAAGGTTTCTAAATCGGGCTACATGATGAATATAAAATCCTATTCAATATCCTTAGCATTCAAGAGATCAAAAGGTAATGTTTGCCTCCCACCCACCTCTTTTTGTCACTTGAGTAACTTTATTGTTGTCTGCATCAAAATCGTCCATTATTTAGAAAGTTTGCCCAACCCTCAGTGACTTTTTAGAGAGTTTTGCCTCCCGCCTTCGAGGGTGACTATTAGAAGTTTGTCCTCTCCCTAGTTCAGTGTTCTATCTACTTTTTTTTTGGTTGTTCACATTCATTTCAAGAAGTTGCCCCCCCTCCCCCCCCCCCCCCCTTTCGAATCCAGTCCATGCCTAATGATTGAAGTAGGCCTAATCCATTGTTCAAGTCTCCAAGCACAGATCTATATCTTTTACAATATCGATCTTACAAGAGGAACAATAAAAAGCGTTCTTACTATAATAATAAAGAAGTTTTCAAATGATAGTTTCTGTTATAGTATACCTAATAAATCCTGCGCCAATTCCAAAACCTCTGCATCCAACTTGTTATGTAAGACGTAAATGAATTAAACAGATAAAACTGTAAAACGCTCGTCCTTAAATCAATATTATCAGATCATAGGACCTCACAATCTGATTATTCAGCCCTTTGTCTTAATCTAATGAATTTAAAATAATGGTCATCAGAGCAAGACAAAATTCTGTTTTACCAAAAATGAACTTCCTTCCGTACCCCAACTAACCTGTCAAGCAACAACTCTCAGCCACATCAGCATCCGATTTCGAGGTCTTATCTTTCTTAAAATTCCCTCATCTGCTTATATGGTCTTCCTATATATATCCTGCGTGATTGCAATATCTCTTTGAGTACGTCCCAATCTTCGTTTTTTTACTTTAGTGAAATTCTAGTCAGCAATACGTGTTCTCCACCACCGGAAACTGGCTATCGAATCCGCCACGCAATACAAATAATATACCAAAAGTTTTTAAACCTTGACTCTCCCCGCAATGGCCTATAACACTACGTGTTGACCATGCGATCTGTGTTGTTTTTCCATAGGTTGGTAATGATTCATAAATATTAGAAAAAGTTATTGGTTCTTTTCGCTAATAAATCTTTTTAGCTATTTTCAATGTTGTAATTACGTATGAAGCTATAACTTTATTTAGATGTATCATAAAAAAATAATTCTGATAGATTAATTTTTTGCATCACTTACAGATTATCATACTGTTTAAACTCCCTCTCAAATAGGTTACGAGGAGTCTGCAAAGACTAACATATTTTAGCATAGATAGTCTCAAGGTGATGTAAACTCTAAAAATATTGGACAGCATTACACCCTTGTAATATGCACATCTCCACATTGGATCTTTCTTTGTACCAATCTTACAAAATTCCTCAAGAGGGTTTAGGACTGAGTTGCGAAATGACAAAAGTAATTTGCAATATCCATAGGGCTGTTATCCTTTCAAAATATCTTCAGACACATTCCAAGTATATAATAATCGCAAGACATCTCACATTATGATCATTTCTTTGTAACCTAGTTCATCAAAATCCAACAAGGATTTAGAGGAGGTTGCGAAGAAGAAGTATTTTGCACAGAAAACTAAGTCCAAAAGAGTGCTCCAAACTCCTTTTTAAAAATCGAACTGCATTATTTCTGGTAAAGGATATATCTTCTCCATGTAGATTTTCTTTGTACATATTTTTCATAAATGCTCTCAAGTTTTCGTTGAGTTGCAAAGACCATTGTATTTTGCATAGAAAAACTAAAAGTCCAAGGACCTAACATCCTTTAATAAAAAAATTAGACAGCATTCCCTTTGTAATATTTGCATCTCTGTGATTTCTTTGTAACCAAGTTTCAATTAAATTCCCAAGGGTTTCAAATAATTAGGAGGAGCTGCCAATTTATACAACAGTATTATATTAGTGCATTGAAAATACACTAAGTCCAGGGCTCTAACTCCTTAATAAAATATCAGACGCAACTCCCTGCATATATGATGCATAAGTGAGTCACGAAGATCGCCTGTAACTACCCATACAGTAGTGAGTAAACTTTTGTTTTTGGTTACATATTAACAGTAGCAGTATCAGAAAATTCAGATATTATAGCACTTTTTTCTTTCTTTTCCCACGCTATTAATGTAAAATATAGTAAATTCCCTTGTGTTTTCTCAATTTAGAATAAGGGATAATTTTTCTCGGCTAGAGGGGATAATGATCGCGTTTAGCCAAGATGAGCTCACTAAAAGGGAAGTGTTCCCAACCTGTTAAAAGTGAACCGGTTCAGCCTACAAAACACAAGCATGTTGCAAATATATGAATAAATTGCACATGCAGAATTTTTACATCATGCCTATGATTTTATTTCCACGTAACGTCGTTCATGAATACCGCAATTCAGCAATGCTCTAAAGTCAGTATACAAATATTAAGCTCTTCTGCTAATAATTAAATAAATTCAATTAATTATTGTTTTGCACTCAAAACAGTAACGCATAAAGAAGAACATAGTAATACATGACACAGATACTAAATTCTCGTGGAAGACGAGGGTTATTCATTATTCGGTCTTTCTTTGCCTCCCATTGTTACGACACCGGAGCGCAGAAGATCGAATATGAATAACCCCCGTTCCATCAGATATGTTATAGTAATATTAATGATCATAAAGTTTGATCAAAATGATACTGTGTTATCATTTCAGACTCTTACTTCAAGATTTCCTCGACCTCAAGTAACATCAGATTATTTATTACACCATAATTTTCATATAAATTGATTAGATTTGAATACAAACAGTATCCACAACAACACAGTTGAACATAAATGACTAATTCTGCATAAACAAAAGTACTTGCCATCATCTTTATCAGAAAAATCAACATCTGATATCGCAGATGGCTAGTATTCTTTCAATAATAATAATTAAGTGTTTGCTTTGGCAAATTGACCAAAAACAAAAACAAACCAGAAACGAAACAAAAAAAAAAAGAACCTCAAGTATTGTAATGTTATATCATATAGATGGATATTGTTTTAGAACTTATCCTAAATAAGAGCAAAAAATGAACTTTTAGTATTAACAGGCTAGAAAAGATGGTCGGGCGGATATACATCTAGTACTGCCATCGCGACTCCCGACTGTTCCGGATTGCGCATGTTTTGTAGTATTAACAAATGGTGAAACAAACCTCATCACTTCTTGGGAAATCTTTATGTTTAATGATCGATTATAAAAAATTAAAAACCTAACAATAAATAATTGGATACAGAATACTTAAACACTTAAACAAATAATTGCTATCCCAAGCGGTAAATCTAGTACTTCTTCTTTCATCCAACTCTCAATATTAGAGCACAGATTAGAAAAGTTTAGATATGAACTTTTCTTTATTAAAGGCTGAGCATTTTCAAAACTCTACTCAATTATTTTGATAAAATAATTCATACAATGGTTTGGGTTTGATTGATACATGGTCAGCCAGTTACTACTTCCAAAAATACAGTCTCTCTTTGAATGCATCCACTTCTGTTTTTAACACCACATATGGCCTCAACAATTCTTAACAATCTGCACTTTCCTGGAAAATCTAGGTTTAAGAGAAAGATGAGCCTTCCAAAGTGGGAAACTTGGACACTATTGTACAATTACAAGATAACTTTGGTATAGAGCCTTCTTTATCAATTTTAAATAAATTAGAAGAAGGAAAAGACTTAACAAAATTCAGAATTTTTCTTGCACTATAATCTTGAATGATTGAAAGGGGTAGAGTTTATTTTTGGGAATTCCACGTGAGGAAAGATTCTTGTCCACAATTGTGATTCAGGAAGATTGATAGATCGAAATACTTTCATATTGTCAAATGTCAAATAAATGCAACCTTCAAGAGAAAATCTCCTTTCCGTCATTTCAGTCAAGTTTGTCAATCTTATTCAACAATTTGTCTGTGACATGACAATTTTTATGGTTGAGATGAACTTGTGAATGATGGTACTGTTTTAAGCAACATTAGTAAATTTATATCTTGATAAATAATATTGCTTGATGTCTGCATGGGTCTCAGCATAACATGCTTCTTCTGCAGAATTTTGTAGAACATAGTAATTATTGTATTAGCAGTATTGTGGGTGCTATATTGTGTAACCATGCTATTATGGGATAGAAGTGGATAATTATACTTCCAATGCATCGTCCTACTATCGCTGTCCTTATGGCATATTTTACTATTATTTACACCTTCAGTAAGCTCATATGTTCAACACAAGTATTTAATATGTACCTCTTTGGCCTATGATGTAACTTGATTGTTCTCTTGGGAAGTATGAATGGACGTCCAATTCCATGTATATGGACACATATTTTCTGTTAAAGAAAGTCTTGAGTGTATGTAGTTGTTGCATGTCTGCTTGGGGGTAGAGTGGATAATTTATACTATAAAATAATCATCCTATAAGCACCGTGCTCTGTGCTACCTCTGCATCAATGTTATTATCTACCAACAGAAGTGTACAGTTTTTCAATTTCATCACTTTTTAGATTTATTGAGTCTCTATACATTATCGGTATTGATTGATTCTATTTCATGAGGCAGAAGTGTGAACGTTCTAGTTTATGTATCCTTTAGCACCTGGACTCCTTGCTGCCTCTTGTTGATGTATCAACTATTACGAGATATTTATAATATAAAATTCATGTATGTATGTACACCCTTCCAATATCAGATTATGAATATGTTTGATATATGTGTGTGCTGAGATAATGCAAAATGTTAATAATCTAACAGAAATCACAATCTTAATGTTTCAGTGTTTCAATTCTATTACATAACTGTTTGACAAATACATGTACTTCTTTTCTCGGTTTAAAGACTCGTGTATGTAGTATGTATATATGCTGCTTTGGGGTAGAGATGGATTATATTTACTAAATCGTCTATATAAGCACTCGTCTCTTGCTAACCTCAAGCATCATGTTACAATCTACAGACAACACTTTGGTATGTTTTCATAGTTTCAAATTTATTACAAACAGTTTTACAGATGCAATGTTATTTTTGTTAAGCACTTATGTAGGTAGTTTTGTATATTACTTGCTTTGGGGTAGGAAGTGGATATTTCATGAAAATAATTGTCGCTATAGCACCGTTCTTGCTCCTCTTGATATTGTTATAATTAAAGACCATTATCTTATTAAACTAAAGTCTAACGCTGTTCATTAAGAAAAACTGTATATTTTGGTCTCTATAACATTATATATCTGTTTATTAGTACAGTGAGGCAGAGTGGACTGTTTAGTTCCTTTAGAACATTTGCACCCTATACGCCCTTTTGGTTCGTTCAGACCATATTATTGCAATCACCAGGGGATTAAATACTACTACTGAACATCAGTCACAAAGTTGGGTTTTTTATATTTAATTTATCATTGTGTATTGTCTGTATTTGTATTACGATTATATATGTTCATGGTTTATGCCATTTGGGCCCTGATTTGGTTAAATAAATACTACTAATACTAGTACTTATCGTGTTAATAACAAATCATACAAAACGGACCGATTCACTCGTAGCAGAATAGTTAAAAACAACGATCTGAAAAAATGCCCCACTAAATCGGATATGGACTCTTTTTAAATATATAAAATTTATCATTAACTAAGGAACATATAATACTTTTTATCTCTAGAATAATAGAAATGGGTAGAACATCTTAGCCACTGAATTATAGTGTTTTCCCGAGGATCTACCGACTGGACGTAGTTCTACCCAGAGCCCCATATGTTGTATTTAATTATAAATTTAATTGATTTTTTTTTAATAAAATTTCTCCAATTTGAGATGAACTTTTTTTATTTTATTTTTACCAAGATATTTAAGGAAATATATATGAAGTTTGTATTACTTAAATCAAGATTTTTTGTTTTTATTTTGGTTTTTTTTTTTATCTATTTATTTAATTTATTTCAAATATGATATTAATTGTGTATTAGACTTAAAATCAAGAGTTTTTGGTTTGTTTTTTTCTATTTAATTTATTTATGTATTTCAAGAGTGTTAAAACAAGCTTTTTTTATTTTTAGTGGGGGGGGGGGTGTTTTTATTTAATTTATTTTTTTTTTTCAGTTCATACTATATTTTATTTATTAAATTTTTTTTTATTTTTAATTTTTTGTTTATAATCCTTTTGGTATCTGATAAAAATGTTGTTGCGCTGGGAGTAAGAAGATTGAAATTAGTAAAAACATATTGATTTTAGATAAGACATCTTTTAGATATCTTTTTAAAAAATCTATATATGATTATAATACAATTATATTGCTATAATGGTAATTTTAATCGCGACTTAGCAACATAAAAAAATGTTACTTGAGAAGTATTGAATTTGTTCTGTTCGCCATTTGAATAATAATCTACAAAATCATGCCGGCAATCTTTGATCAGTCGGTAGAGTCAGGGAAGTATATTCATTGCGGCTAAGAAGTCTACCATTTACGATATTTAGAACAATAATGTATGCCTCAGTACTGATAAATTTTTATAATCGAATATTGAACATAAAGATGTTTCAGCCTGGGTATAGATTTGTCAATTTCTGTTTCGACGACTGAGCTTGAGTAATATTATAAAACTATCGCGACAATATCGGGACAGTCCGGGAATCTCGGTAGGGAGTATTTCAATCAATTATGTGTTTTAGATTGCTACCGATTTTATTTGTAGAGATAAAAAGTATGCCTAGTAATGATTAATTCTTATAAATTTAAACAAAGAGAATCCTATATCGATTTAGTGGGGCAATTTATAGATCGTTGTTTTTATCTGCTCGGGTGGAAGTCGGTGTCCGTTTATTTGGTTTTTAGTATTATAATCAACAGGTACTAGCTTTACCAGCTTTGGGATATGTCATTATTTTCGAAGTTTAAGTTTTTGTAGCCATATTTATTGTTTATTTTTTAATTATTGTTAATCGTATGAACATAAAGAGTTGTTCCCAAGAAGTAATGAATGATGTTTCATGTTCAACACGTTTGAGTCAATATTACAAAACATCGCAATTCCGGGATCATGTCGGGAGTCGGGAAGCGGCATACTTAAAGATTCGACCCCTGAAAAGAAAACCTGCGCTTTGGCATAACCTTGTCGCTTTAGGCCTCCCTCGATACCGGAAAAATATGAGTGCTGTAACAGCAAGTTTGAGAACCAACGTTACGAACGGATCTTGCAACGAACGGTAATATGATGATGTTATTTTCACAGAAGCGCCTTATTTTATAGTGAGATGCATTCTAGTGGTAAAGATTTTCAAACGAGTTTTGAAAATGGACTTTGTCAGACTATGCAATATAAAGACACTTTCATAATGGATACATAAATCTGACTGAAGTCGAAATCCCGATTGTTCAACCTGGCCTGGCAAATCTCGGCGTCTTTATTATCAATGTCGTGTTTTATTAAGTGTATAAGAAAATACAATGTAGAAGACTGTGAGGTTAGATATGGCATGATTCTGCAATACTGCTTCTCGAAAACAAGCGTTGTTGATCGTGACCGTGAATAAGTCCTAATGTAGGTAAAAAGGTCGCAGTATTAATTCTCATTAGCAGCCATCAGAGTAGAACATAGCCCAGAGCCGCGCTTAGTTGTCTCGTACATAGAAGGTCTGTCAGAGGAAGAAGGCTTTGGGGTAATTAATTTTCACTCAGATTGACCCTGACATTGTACATGTGCTGTCCAGATTTGTCAGATAATTATATGTGTCGATCACTGTCATTGTCATCTTTTGTGACGTGGTCCAATATTTATGTACTCTATCAGATCTTTATGGTCAACTTGTCAAAGTATCTATGTACTTGATCAGAAGAAAATTTTTTTTTTATGTTTGAAACTTTAATATTTGGGGGTTGGGACCCCCCCGCCCCCCCCCCAATATGTCTATGTTCATCTTATCTAGATCTTTATGTTGACGGTGTCAGATATTCTATGTCATTATTCAGATACTTATTAGTTGTTGAACGTGTCAGAAAATAAATCAAATCATGATAGAAATCAGATCTTGTTTATAATTTGCGTGTTCTGTGTATATGCTCTAAGTCTCATAAATATTGACAAAGTTGACATAATTTTCCGACACGTAACATAGATATTCTGCACAAGTCCACATATATTATTCTTGGCAAAAAACCATAATTTATTCTGGACAAGGAGAACGAATGCTTTCTGACAAGCTTGACTTGTCAAGTTGATGGAAACGACTTTGTAGATGCTGACATATGTCGTCATAGTCAGGGCTCTTTCTTGTTGTCCTTTAGTCACACTGCTATCATTATTCTTAAGTTTTGAATATTAATAGACATGTCAAGAGTTATAGAAATGAAAGCCTATCCTCGATTTTTTGAAATGAAAAAATTCTGTTTCAGACAAATCGAGTTCAGTGGTTCTGGTTTCATTGTTTGCGTCCGGATGGCTTGAATCTGACAATGCTTGCAGTGTTGTAGGCAGTGTGCTTCTCGGGTGCAGGTGTACCTAAGCAGCGGTCAGAAAGTTCAGTGGGGTGGTGCTAGTTGTTAATTGTTTAGTGGACAAGGTGTGTGACCATTTGCGACCATCAAGGTTATGAGGTCAAGTGATGAGGGCTTGTCTGAATAGGTTACTAAAATCTTCAGATATTGTTACTAGCAGCGATGACATATATATCAATCCAAAGCAATGGGTCACCTGAAGTAATATAGAATACATTATGACATGTAAATACAATAGTTTAATGCACATCATCAACTGTAGGTTTTTGTATGGATATCTCAATTCTAAAGTATCCTTGTGTTCCTCTTTATGAGATGAAATGCCAATCACGAACAGTTCAAGGGGTAGCTTATAAAAACTCGAATTTTATTCTCAGTCATCTAAATAAATATACTAATAATAATTAATCCAGATTTTATTACACGTGTGCTGTATTTGATTCATGTGTGATGTCATTTGAAAAATTTGTTCACTTCACGAGTAAGATATTTTTGGAGAAGATTCTAAATTTCATAGTTAATGTATAGGTAGGTTGCTATCCAAAACTGTACATTTCTATAAACCTTTGGGCCAGTTTGAAGATCCTTTGCTATTATAATGGATGTAGCTATCTCATTGTGTGTATATGTAATGATTTTTTGCAGCTCATCATTTGTGTGATAATACTTAATGATCGTAGAGCCTTTCATCATTGTATGCATAGTCATGATAGGCTCATCATTGTGTGCTATATTGAATGAGACATCATATGTGTGCTATATATGATAGAGTCTCATCATATAGGTGTGCTGTAATATGATAGAGTTACCATCATCAATTTGTTGTGCTAATAAGTAATGATAGAGCTCTCATCAATGTGTGTGGTTAAATAATAATAAAATAGCAAGCCTCATCAGTTGTAGTGTTATATAATGATAAGAGGCCTCATATTTGTTGTGCTATTAATGGATAGAGCATCATCATCGAGATGTTTTTTAAATCTCGGGTCTCTACCGGGAAAATCGGTAATTATTTTTAAAGTACCTGGTGAATTATTTCGTTCCACATAGCGGTCCATAGGAACCAGTGAAATATTTATAAATCGATCATTTTTGAACTTTCACCTCTGTTACTGATGTGAGCTTGTGATATCGGCGAGAAGGTTTTATAATCTGCTGATCAATTTAAATAATAAAGGTGCACGCTTTAGAATGAGCTTGCAGATCAAGGTACCAAGACTGATTGGAATAATTCGCGATATCTAGACAATTTCCATTTTCATGCATTTTTACCAGAGATATTTGAATGGTATAACGATATGGATTGGTACTGCTGTAAAACAATACTATTTGTTACAGAATAGAATTTTGATGTCGACTCAAATTTCCGCAATGCAGGATGCATTCTGGCAGTTTAATGATTTAAGTGGAGATCGTCAAGTTACATATACGTGCATGGTATTCTGGGTTTGGGACCCCATTTACTGGTTTGACAATAATGCATGGCGTACTTAAGCCAGTCCTCGGAAACAAGTCCCTTATTCAATATTCATATAATGTAGAATGTATATTGTTTTTACGTGTTGTTTCATTTAAGGCAAGTTATAATAATCCAGCGTTGGATGGATAGAAACGGACTGAGATCTTATCGCTTACTCAGATGTGAAGGCAATTGAATATTGACTTGGCTGTCGTAAATCTATTATTTTGTATTAGAATCCTATTTTGGTTTGGGGTTTTTTTTCACCTCATATTCAGTAATAGGAAAATACCAGCCCGGATAAAGTTTTTCTTCAATGACCAAGTAAATTTGATTAATATTACACCGGTCCTCTTGATCCAGCTGAAATTTTTACTACTATTTAAAAACTGCTGCACATTGTGGTGCTATAATACGAGATAGAGCCTCAATCATGTGTGTTCTATTTAATGATAGGGCGCTCACCTTGAGTGTGCATTTATAGATGATCGATGCTCATCAGTTGCTGTGATTATATAATGATAGGGCCTTCATCATTGTGATGTTTATATAAGTGATAGACCTCATCATGTGTGTTGTTATATATATGATAGAGCTCATCTTGTGTCTTATAATAAAATGATAGAGGTCTTGTCATTGTGTTCTGTATAGTGATTATGAAGCTCATTGATTGTGCTTGCTATATAATGATAGAGCGCTCATCATATGGTGGTGCTATATATATTGATAGAGCTTCATCTATTGTGTGTTATGATAATGATAGAGCCTCATCATTTGTGGTTGCTATATAGATGTAGAGACTCTTCAATATGTGTTCTATATAAGTTGATTAGAGCTCCATCATTGTGGTTCTACATACAGTGATAGTACAGTCCTCGATCATTTGTGATTCTATATTATATGGGATTAGGGTCCTCGATCACGTTGTGTGATGCTATTTATATATTTAAGATGAATAGATGGGCTCTCACATCAGTCTCTTTCTCGCTGATCAATTTAGTTTGTTCGATTAATTAATAGTAATAGAAGCTCGATTCATTGGGATGGCTGCTCATTACATCATTTTGGAGGTGTGTATTAGATAGAAGTACATGGCATCATACAATGGATGCTTCCAGGTGTGCTCAATATGTATTAATTTGTGGATTATAGTGTAGCTCTTGACACTTCTATATTGTGTGCTATAAGTTTTCAATATATAGTGATAGATAGCTCGAATTTATTATTATATGATGGTAGTGTACTACTAAATCGAATTCTATATGTGCATGATATATATTCAGTCATGTAGTGGTGCCCTCCATCCATAATGTACTAAATGCTACCATCTTGTCATGCAGTTCTTATATGATTCGGCCTATAATTAGTACCTATGGGAGTTTATGAGAGCATCATCAATTGTGTTGCTATATCATCAATTTTAATGTTGGGACTTTAGATATACATAAATGAATGAAAGGCTTCCATCATTTCGTGTGTCTCACTTTAGATATGATATGTGCTATTATGAGAGATCTCATTAGAGAAGCCATCATGTCAGTTGCATTGTATGTGTGCTATAAAGAATAGTACGCCTCAATAATCAAATTAGAGTGGCTCTCTATTCATTAGTATGTGCGTAATATATGATATGTCACATGCAACGAGCCTCATATTGCAATTCTTGTAGTAAGTATATAATATATGGGATAGAATCCAGATCGCCATACATATCTAGTGTTAATATGCTGTACTCTAATTATATAGATGAATTGAAGGAAGACGTCCCATTCCATATCGTTGTATGCTCATTAATATATTAATGCTAGAGATGATACGTTCAATGCCACTCATTGATATTTGTCGTTGTTAATTAATATATAGGATGCCTCAAGCAATTGTCTATATAGGTGCGCTGTTTATTCAAAACGAAATACAAAATGGAGGGCGCATAGCGAGGAATATGTGGAATGGACGAATATACTCTTGCTCACTCACCAAAATGACATGACAGAAGCGAAGGAGGAAGGAGGAATATATGATAGAGAGATTGCACAGCCACACAATGAATGATGTATGTGACGTATCTCATAATTTTCTTATTAGACTAATATACATAATACACTGTAGGCTCTAATTCCAAATTGTGTAAGTCGTAAGGCTATCGAATATAATAGGCTGCCATAACATATATGATTAATTAGTCAGAACGCGAAATTGATCTATCATTTATGAAGGCTATTCATATCATTATATATGCTATAGCCAAACTCAGAGAGTCTATCATCTAAATGTAGGGCTTATATTCATTAGCATTATCACACAATGCAATCGAGGCCCATAATCAGATTATTAGGCGAGCAAGGCAAATGGGATCTCGAGGCATTCATTATCATTTATATATTATAGCACGACAAGATGAGGTGCACACTTCAAATCTTGATTATAGGTATCCATAATCATATAAATATCATATTGGATGCGGCCAACAAATGGGTACTGTAGGACTTCCTGATTCTTATTATAGCTTACACAGACATCGACACTAAGTGATGCTAGCGTAATTTCATTATTATAGACAACGATAGATAGCACGCGCATATCGCTATAGTCAGTGTACTACTTATCGAGCTTCATAGTATAATGCGAGCTCTCACATCTATTATTATATGCAACACAATGATTTGAGGATATCTATTATATATGCAATCAATGATGAGGACCCTATATATGATATGCACAAATGCATGAGCTCTCTATTCATTAAAATAAGCTACACAATGATGAGGGCTTCTATCATTATATAGCTGACACATGAAGCGAGCGAGTCCGTAGAACTATAGATTACGAATTGGTATGGCCTAAATCGGAGAAATCACACCCCTGATTACTAGACAAAAATACCTCATATGTTTGTCTAGTGTACGTAATATGTTCAAAATAAGTGGGTCGATAATACCTATTTTTTAAAATTGCTTACATTGAGAGCTTAAAAANTGAAGCATAACTATGAATATAAAATATTGTGCCTGTTATAATGGTCACTGACCTCATTACCCATCTATATAGGTGACCTATATAGATGTGTCACAT
>CAJDSM010130541.1:0-11394 GCA_903981925.1 Ostrea lurida | reverse complement strand
CTCGATTCAAAACCTGATCATACGCAGAACAAGCTCTTGCATATTGGATCAGTTGAGAGACATAAGCACCATATGCAGGTGATGATGGAATGTAACTGCATAAATATGGGAAGTTGAAGATGGGGAAGCTGAAATTATTCTGTTTGTCATAAAGTTGAGTTGCTAGTTTGTCGTTAATGTCTATGTTCGTAACAATATCTAAGAAGAAGCAGATGTGGCAAGACTCTGTGGTGTATATCTTTGACACTCAGATCAAGTTAATCTGTAGATCTAGAGGCAACAGTCCAGGGAGGTACATGTTATATATGAATTGCCATGGATACTAGAAACATATTAGAGGAAAAGTTTTATACGTAAAGGCGAAAGGAGTCCTAATTTACAAACATCTCTATTTATGTATCAAGAATAGTTTGCAATAACATGCTGGTCAATAAAGAACTTTTGGTCGATAATCTTCATTTTATATATAAAAGTTATAATGATTTCAGTGTTATTTCAAAGTATATTACATGTCATTTTAGGCCATGTGGCTATTATGGAATTATTTCATAATCAATATGGAAAAAGGTATCAAATTATTTTTTAAAGAAAGAATTACATAATTAGTATGCATTTCGACTTAGTTCCTTTACAATAACATTTTAAAGGATTTTTTGTGTATTCTCTCCACACAATGTTTAATCACGTAGGTTTCCGTGTTAAAGAACGTTACATGTATTTTAGTTCAGAAAAAAAACCTGCAGATAAACTACCAGGAAGTAAAACATTCGCAAAGTACTGGGACTTTTCCTGCCTAATGTCTCGAAAAAGGAAAGATTTTGCCTATATTATTTATCTCTCTCCGCAAACACTTTACTTTGACATGTCGATCCCGTTGTAAATTTAATCAATTGAAACATTTTCATTCCAAAATTTGCTCAAATAAAAAATTCCAGATAAAAATGTCACTTAAAATAGAGGCATGATCAACATCACAAATGGGAATATCAACAATAAATGAATCAACTACTTTGTCTCGGTGGTCAAGTCTTCCAGCAAGTCTGTAGGAATTCCCATGGAACAAAATCTTGCTCTAATCCTATTCATCTTGATTTGTATTTTATGCTTACGAGGAAGAATTATTCAAGTATATGGTTCTGAGCTGTGGGGACGCTAAATTCACATTCTGGTGTCCCCCCCCCCCCCCCCCGATAATATACATGTATTCCTTTGTTCAGTTCAGAAGACGAGATGTTGATCTGTCCAGGAACCTTCAGGTTTTGCGTAGATGGATCTAAAATACAAAAACCAAATTTATAATGATATCGTAACCCAAGGAGCTTTATGTCTGTAAAATCGGCATCTTCAATACATCCCGTGTCCGGCATTCTTAGTTTTGATGTATGTGGGCCATTTGATTTAATGACCGTAAGGAGTTTGCACCGACAATCATCCGATACAATTACGTGTATTTATAATTATCATTATTTTATAATGATAAACACTCCTGGATTGCCCCACACAAGTACTCTGAAGTAGATATCAAGAGCATTGCTTGGGTTTCTTATAGATAATATTCATGTATTCTTTGGAGAGCATGTCTTCCAACAATCCTTGGTATTCCTATGGCACTAATTGTATTCCCCGTCATGCAAAACTCATTTTTTATTCATATGAAGCATAATTTGTTCAACACACTGTTACGGAGATTAAAAACAAACAACTTGCCGTGTTCCTTCAACCTACATATTACTAGTGATATATGAGATGATGTTCTTATCAATTTGGACAATAAGAATTTTCATGATTAGTCCATATAAATATTCCCGTGTTATGGTGTTGCTAATATATCCAGTTGATTTCGATACGCAAGAGCATGTTATCGCTATGAGGACTTTTTAAAAGCGGGCCCAACTACTAACCAAAAGTTTTGATGTCTGCAGGTATAAATAACGAATCTCGCTTTACAAGTCATCAAATTTCGCAAATCTTTTTCGCTATAATGACCTTATTTGCGATTACAAATTTTCACAAGTCATATGTTGATCTGATTTGGTTTCATATCCTTTGTTAGACTGTCATTTTCCTACTAGAATTTGACGACGGGTAATCCCGTTTACTTTATTTCGACTAAGGGCTCACGCGGGCATGTGACCGGTCCAGCAGAAGGATTACTTACTCCTCCATGGCATCTGTCCTGCCTTCCGACAGGTCCGTGTTGGCACCTACACTCGAATTTTTGATTAGATTATACGTTTAACGACGATGTTAATTCTCGCCTATTATATCCAAGATCGAAGGAATTACTGCATTACTCGAGTTTATGCGCTGGATGTTTAATCTACGACATTTCAATCGCTCTTCCCTTGCAGACATCCTCGCATGTGCTAGTTCCTTCTGATCACTAGTAAGCATGGTCTCTGTGGAAAGTGGACAGAATACTGACAATTAAGTTAATGTTACAGGGGCTTGAACGATCACATTTAAAATCCGAATGTCGCAAATTCTGTGGTTGCTATAACAACCTAGTTTGCCAAATACAACCTGCCATTGAGTTGAATGTTGTTCAACGTGTTTCAGAGCGATTGTTAGGACCGGTCGCGGTGGCACAGTTGTCAGAGCGTTTGCCCCGTAACTGGAAGGACATGAGTTCGAGCCTCACTCTCACGGCGGATGTGACCAGTCGATAAGGGATGCTTACTTCTCTTAGACACCTGATCCCATATCCAGGGTCCCGTGATTGACAAACTCTTAATTTGTATTCCATTATGGATTTATGAGATTGAACACTTGGTTATCTTCGCTTTTTCATTAGCTCACAGGGACATAAAAATGACACATAATTTAAATGATATACACTGTGTAGATACATGATTGTGTTAACTTTGTTCTTTCGCAACAACTACATTAACGCATAAAAAGAGAAAAGATAATTCGTATTCATTAAAATTGCAATCCAACATTCAACATATATAGCTACGATTTTAAAAAGGATAGTCTGTTAGATTGTAGCAGCTGTCGTCCTATTAAACATTGTGATTCATTTCTATACAGGATCATCACATCTGACGTGCTGCTTACGACTGCAACAAAGAGCCTGAATGGTTTACTTGGCTTGTGTAACTTCATCCAATCAAAAGACAATCTTGGAAATTCACTGGCGGAACATAAGTTTACAAAGCACGGCAGAGAAAAAAAACCATGAAAGTGAAAAGGTGAAGATAACAAAAACAATGATCGATCCCATAAGTCCTGAAATTAAGTTTGGGTAAACACGGACCCCTGGGCACATCAGAAGTGGGATTAGATACCTAGGAGAAGTAAGCATTCCTTGTCGACCGGTCACATCCGCCGTGAGCCTATAGTCTTAGTCAGGTGAACAGAGTGTAATCAGTGTATAAAAGAGCGACATAAGAATTAGTATGAAACACGCCAGACACCATTTTACCCAATTGCAGGGTGTACTGACAACAAGATCGTAAACGAAAAGGTAAAGATAACGAACAGCGACCAATCTCATAAGTCCTAAACGGAATGCACATGAAACGTTGAGCAAATACGGACCCCTGAATATGCCTTAAGTGGGATCAGGTATCTAAAAGGAGTAAGCATCCCCTGTTGACCGGCCATACCCGCTGTGAGCCCTTTGTCTTGATCAGGTAAACGGAGTGATCCGCAGTCAAAATCAGTGTATAAAAAAACGGCCTAAGAATTGGTATGGAACACGTGGATAGTATTGGCAGATTGTATTGAAAAACAAGATTGTAATAACGAACATATAATTTGAGAAAAATGCTGACTTTATGCGTGACAGTTGAAACCCCTGCAACATCAATTTGTTTGTCAGCATTTCGCGACTTCTATGGTCAATATGACGATCTAATTTAGCAATAGAACAAGTCATTGGGTCAAATCCTGTCAGATTTATTTCATGCCAATTGTTAGGACATTCTTTGCACACAGATTTGACTAATCATCACTCAGTTTACCAGATCGTGATAATAGGGTTCAGGGCGGATGGGGTCTTTCGACAGGATATGCTTACTCCTCCAAGGCACCTAATCCCACCTTTGGTGTATCCGAGGTTTAAGTTCACCCAAGTCTTGTTTTGTATTTTGTTTGGAATTACAAGATTGACATTTTGTCTTCGCCTTTTCAGAAGATATATACTAGTATGTAGGGAATTGCAAAAATACATTTTAAGGAACAACAAAGACACACATCTTATTTAAATATACATGTCAATAATGATATAGCCATTGTCCATTATGATCTGCTTAAATCATGGTGTTTATTTCTCTTAACTGATAGGCGAAATCATGTCGTGCATATGATCAATTTATAGCGCATTTACTGCCTATAATGTCAGAGTTGATCTGACTCATGACAGAATACCTATAATTTGAAGTTACAGAGCTGCGTTAAAATGATATAATATGCGTTTCAACTGCTGTCTGATGTGTTTTATAGCATATGTCTGATGTGTTTCATAGCATATGTCCAGCCGTTCGATACCTACTCATGGCGACTACGGGTTACTCTATTTACCTGAAAAGGGGTTTGTGGCGCTAGAAGTACCGTTGTATTCCAAGTACATTGTACATGTACTTTAATTAAAGGGTCAGCACAGACCTTGGCCAGTCCCAGCAGCCCATGTCAGTGTGGCAGTGTTTCCTGAGTTCAGCGGACTGGCCATTCGTATACAAAGCAGATAAAGTCTTCAGGTTGAGGTCATCTGCAGTTGGTCTGTTTTTGTAATCAACATTTTTGCGCTGTATACACTTATCCTTTTAAGATAAAAGTATGAATTATTAAAATGTATACAACACTTAGCCTAAAATAGAGCCGAATTGACAGCTTGTCAACAGATTCACAACGGGATCGGGATTCCAAGTAGAGTTGTCAGCGGAGTAGAGACTGGTTAGGCAAAATGTTTTGTTTTATCGGGACAGTTAGGCAAAAAATGCTCAGTACTGCAAATGGTTTACTTCCTGGTAGCTAACTTATTAAAGTTTATTTTGGTCATTCTGAGCTAAAAATACACGTATATCATCTTACACGGAAACTACTATACACTTCATGCCATGTGCATATGAAGATAAAAGTTACAAGTTTTATAATACATGTATATGTAAAGGGTTCCTTAAGTCTCGAAATGAGATTTTACTCAAATTTGGACTGCTCAAATTTCCTCAAAATAATTTGAAAAAAGCTCAAAGCGGATAAGTTTATGAGATTTTCGGAAGGCCTTATAATCCACGCGGTGGGTTGGGTCCCGATTGTTTCCGCTCAAGTTATGTAATTCCTCCCAATAATGACAAGCACCCCCCCCCCCCGCTGCCTTTTATTTTAACTTATATGAAAATGGCAAGTAACGATGTATTAAACGTAATCATAGTCCGCCAAAAAAACCACATGCAAAAGTCGAGGTAAGGGCAACACGGACCTTCGACAAAAGCGAAGGTAGGATCAGATGCCTTAACGATTCTCATGGTTTAGAATGTACAAAACCAAACATAAATTCAAAATGAAAGTTGAAAGCTTTAAGAACAATTAATGTCCATTTTCTAAATTAATCAATTAGGCCAAACAATGGTAAACATTATATTTTTTGTAAACAAAATTCGGATCTAAAAGGATCAGTTTGCTTTAAAAGAAGTGCATTAAACGAATAATGTCTTTTAAGTACAGCAGCTGTTCTATTTGTATTTTTTTCGAGTAGGTTGGGAAATATTAGCGCAGACCTCATTTGCGAGATCCATTATACAGGGCCGTAACTTGCGACCGGAAAGTTAAATTTTCGGAAAAAAGAAAAAAAAAACGACTTTTAGTTCGGGTTATGGACGGATATTCCACTGTGTGGGGGGGTGAAATACAGAAAATCCATCGAAGCCGTTTCGAGAAATGCGCGGCCACAAAAATCGGTTTTATAAGAATAATAATAATAACGTGAGATTCGATCTCGTTTGCAAGCAACGAGAAGGTCTTCCGTTCGATTAGATTTTGAGACAGATGCTTAATGGGATTTATTCATTGGGGGAACATATTTTATAACTGAAATAGAATTAAGGAACTACATTTTTTATGTTAGAATTGAACAAAAAACTCACGAGAGAAGAAATAAAGGACACTTTCCAGCTTTCATAAAACGCCTCAATATTTCATATATAAACAAGCAATAGTCATTATTCCGAAAGTTTTAATGAAGAACAAAACAATTTTGATACTACTTCCTGGTCTAAAGTATCCAATTCCGGCGTGGGTGGAAGTATAAGTTCTGACTTTGAAGAACACAAGTATTGTCTCATTATAAGTCTTTATGCGAACGTCTTAGAAATGAAAACGAAACCATTTACAATTCACATGAATAACTAGCGGGATGGCTCCGAGTAGATACGGCTGGTGTCTTCTCGGACGGGGGGGTAGTAACGGGCACAACAGAGGGAAAAGTAGGGGAAACATTGAAGAATTGCTTATGTTTAGCCATAGTACTCAAATTCGGATGGCTGCAAACGTCCATAGTTTGCATATCCGGCTGCAGGTTTGAAGACCCTAACGGTCTGGGTTGGGCTAAACTCCGGGCATTAATGCAGGAAAATTAGCCCAAAACTTCCGGTTTTTTTTAAGCACATCCGGAATTTAAGCTCACCAATAGAGCGAAATCTCCACAGATGAGGCGTTGCAGGAACTACATTTTTGAAATTCAATGAAAAATGGCTGAATGGTGTGCGGGGGTTTATGCAACTTTCCGGCTTTTGGAAAAATTAACTTCCGTGAGCGACATATAAGGACTTCAAAACAGTCTAATGCACCTATATCTCAAAGAACCACTTTAAAAGAAAAAGAAAGTAAAAAAATAGCATGTTTATGCTACTTCCGGTGGACGACGGAAGGATCGCAAAAAATTTTGAAATGGAAGAATTTCTATTTGATTATTTTGCCATCTATTCATCCCTGAAGGTTTTTGAAAGACCTAATCTTTATTTATGTTATTGAGAAACTGCGTTCGGAACAAAATCAAATCCTGAAATTCGGGTCATATTCTCCACGACGGCAGAGTGATATTTTTGGCAAAAAATTATTTGACGTTACTCTGGGAGTGAAGGTATCGATGGATGGTATGTCTGGAGGGGGTGGTGAAACAACTTATGTGTTGAAAGTACAGTCGAGAGCAACAGCCAAGTTTGACTCGGATCTACGTAGAGGTAGGCGAAGGAGTAGCTATTATGAACGGATTTAAGATGAGGGGAACCAATGCCCAAGTAGGTGGATGACCAACGTTTTGGTTCAAAAGGACGGCGGAAACGAAAGGTGTGGTGGCTTCTCGTGTAGGAGCTAAATTGCCGGCAAAGGGGTAGCAAAGTCAAACATTTTCTCGCTAACAACTGCAAAAAGAAGACCTGATGATTACCGTGTATGTTGCGTGATTGGTGTTTCGGCCAGGTAGTCGTGTCTAAAAAAAGAAATAGTTCATTACATTTTGAATGGAGTTACAAGTCTCATTATTATAGGATGATCAATGGCTCTAGGGCACGAGTTTCTACATTTCGACCGAAGTGTTCCGGACGACAGACAAGCCTGATTACAGAAGGACAATGTCGAGGATCTATATCCCTGAAAGTTTTCAGACTTATCTGTCCAAGCGTTTAGCGAAGAAATCGCGTGGCAAGGGAATGGGCAGCGGCAAGAGATGACATTTTAAAGGAAAACAGGGAATGGGACTCGGCCGTAACTACGCGACCGTCCGGCGGGCACGAGTGAATTTCGAAAAAAGAAAAAAAAAAAAAAAAAAAAAAAAAAAAAAAAAGAATAACTATTAGACTTTTAGTTCGGTTTGTATGACCGGATTGTGGCTTCTCTTGAAAATACCATGAAAATAGATTCCACGGAAACGCCGGCCTAACCTTGACGAGCACAGGAAGATATGATCGCGTTTAGTACAGATGTGCGCAGGCGATGGGAGAGGGAATGACCAAGGCAAGGGAAAATCCGGCTAAGAGGAAGTCGAGAAAATAATATAGAGTGGAGATATGATTGGGAAGATAAAAGTAGAGCCACAATAAAGCAGTGGAACGAAAGAGGAAAAGGTCGCAATTAAAGGAGGTGAGGGGGAGACAGTAAGACCATCGCATATAAGGTCTTCCGGTGGAGAACCGTAAGACCATGAGAAGTAAAACGGCTAAAGGTAGTTTTGAGCCTGTAGAGAGCGTGTT
Source organism: Ostrea lurida (assembly GCA_903981925.1). Lineage (NCBI taxonomy): Eukaryota > Metazoa > Mollusca > Bivalvia > Ostreida > Ostreidae > Ostrea > Ostrea lurida. The sequence continues at coordinate 3,202 of CAJDSM010130541.1, read as the reverse complement.
AAAACCACTAAAAGACACATAGTGCGGTATCCGTCATAGTTGTGGTACAAAATTATTGAATAAACAGATATAATACAAAATAAGGTGATTGACTAAGTGTGTTCCGGCGACAACATAGTAGGATTTAGAGGGCGTTTCCACCCGAGATGATGTTTCGGAGAAAAAAAAAGATAGAAGTAAATGTATGTTATAGATTATTATAGAGTAAATGTCCATGGGATGCGAAGGTTTTAGTACTTGAGTTAAGAGGCGAGACAAACCACAAATTTCGAGACTGATAAGCTAAGAGTTCGTAAGGCCTCCTCATAAACCATTTGCTCGCCAGTGGTGTGTCAAGAGGATGGTGGAAAGTGTTTCTTAAATACTCGAAAGGAGCTCAAGACCTTTGATTCTTTTTACCTTGAAAATAAAACTTGGACCTAATGGTGGCGTTACGAATGATTATCAAGATTGGATGATATCTCGGCAAAAGTCTTATCTCATTGATATCTTTACATAGTATTGAGAACGTAGTATAACGTAAAAACTTATTATTGAAAACTAAGTTATTTCTCGAATTCTTCAATCAAAAAGGGAAACGGTTATGAAGTGTCAATTATATACACGTAAACAGACAAAAATATAGTATGTAGTTTAATGGGTCGCTTTTTTATAGCACAGTCATATGGAAAGAGGGGAATAATACATGTTCTTGAAAATGAGTGAACCTCAGAAATAAAAGATCTCGCAAAGTTGCTGAAGAAGAAATAATTTTAAGATCATTCTTGTCTTGAATAGAACTCCTGGGAGATATTGCGCTATGAACAAGCTTTGTATCCTGGTCATTACCATTGTTTTACTCGGAGGGTCGCGACAGAAGGTCCATAGTTTATTAATGCAAGGATGGCAGATACTCCTCTGTCTTTACTCGTTGTTTGGCTCTTAGATGTAGAAATGCTGTAGGCTAAATTAAATATTGTGTCGTGGACTTCAGGCGGTCCTAACTATGTGGTGTAGCAGTCAAGTGGGTGCGCCTAGATCTCGCTTTTCGGTTTAAACTACTCAACGGGCATAAGGGATCTTTTCATAATATAAAACGGTCGAATCCACTTTGAAGTTTTGCTGTCTCTATGACTGGTACTGCGGTTTCAAAGTTGTAGTAGTCATGACAAGCTGTTAGTTCACGTTATCAATAATCGTAATTCGAACAACTGGGGCCAACCTTCAGGAATTTTAATTAACGACCTTGTAGGATCCATACAAAAGTCAGAACCTCTTTACCATAAGTCGATAGCTAATACTTGGGCGTGCAAATCTCTTACTATGATGACATATAATGATTGCAAGAATATCCTTGTAAGGAAAAACGCAGTAAAGAAAAATGTCAAATTGCTATCTTGTGTTTTGAGATTTTAATGAATGACCTTGACCTTTGACCTTGACCTAATTCTTCTGATCATAAAGGTACGATATAGAAAAGATAGGTCATCCTGTTCTCAGGACTTGTCATGTTTGGGTATACGTATACGAGGGCCCATACGACTAACGGTTCTCAAAAGTCTATTTTCATTTTAAATAGGGAATCGTAAAAAATTCAGAGAAATAGGGTGTCGGACCAAAATGACATCATCTTAAAAGGGCATTGAAGTGTCGCACTCCCGTGTTATTGTACCAACTAAACGGGCTAATTGGCCTCGAAGTTAGGATCACCTCAAAAAAATGATAACATCTAGTTCTTGCACATGCAAATGCGACAACTAAAATTGACAGATTTAAAGACGGGCGTAGTAATAACAATGGCACCATTGCTCTGGTTTAAATGGAAGATAATACTGGCTCTTTCCTCAATATACCTCTCCAGTAAGGGTGTCAAAGGTCAAGTAACCTTGGGTGGATATTATTGTGTGATGAGTTTCTCGAGCAAGATACGCTTGATGAGAATGCATTAAATGCTATCAAAAAGTCTTGCAAACAAAAAGGTCTAATTTTGACGGCAGGGAAGTATAATGAATAACGTTAGTGATCCTAATATGTGTTCCGGTAGCGAACAATTAGAGGGCTTCCACCAATATGATAAATGTGAAAAAAAGGCATGTCAAAAGATGTAAAATGTGTTTTAGGAAAATTATGAATGTATATGTGCAAGGAATTGATGTAAAAATCATGCAAAGATTTTTTATGTTTACCCTCAGAAATCGTTCGGATTTGAAATCTTGAAACTCGTTTTTTAATAATATTAATACCTTTGACTTCATGCCGTTGTCCCAAGAACATTCAATGTCAATGAATTAATATGAGAATAGCTGAACGTCCCATGTTGATTATCCTTTACTAAAAACAAATTAAAAATATTAATTATAATAACTGCTTCAGAAAGGGCTACGGGGAAGATGTCGAAAGGATATTAAAGTCCTCTTAGAATCAAAAATGTATTTTTCCTTTAAATCTTCTCCCTAAATAGCATTGAGAAAAAGTACAATAAAAAGATTAAAAGATATTGATATCTACAGATTAGTCTGACGCGCTTGAGCCCTTTGACCTTGACCGTATATTATTGAATCGAGCGAAAGGTCAAGGGCAGTTAAACCACTCAAAAACCTTGCTACAGTAGTCCACCATGTCATCTGGATTTTTTTCGTTAACCCATATAGAAATGGGCTGTAGCCTGTGGAAATGATGATTATATACTGGAGAGTAACAATAATTAGGGAGCCTATTGCGTAGCTTCGGATTTTACTAATGTTCATAAGAGGGTCTCATATAGAGTTGCCGCTTCCTGAATTAAGATCGTCTCACGATGTAGCCTAAACTAGGGGAGTATATAATTAATAGTGAAGGTTTGTGTCTCGCTTTACTTTATTTTCGGTTAAGTTGTGAGTAGTGTTCCTCGATTAACAGGCTTGTGACGTAGTCATTGTTAATTCGGAAAATGAGGTAAACGGTGCAGTATTTTCATATTAAGTGTTATGCTAAAAGCCTTTTTGTTTATTGATAATACTTTTGGATTATAATGTGTTCAAGATCATTCCCTTATAGTAAAGACGGTATGAAAAATGCGTCATATTTTTTTTGATAAATTGTTAGAATGGACCTTCACGGTTTTGACCTTTGACCTATATTCCAAAGGATCCCAAAAAGGTGTCACAGATTCCCATCCAGGTTTTGGTCCGGCCCAAGTACGACGGGAGGTATTGATTCAGTGTACACACACAGGGAGATTGGA
>CAJDSM010130522.1:0-14102 GCA_903981925.1 Ostrea lurida | reverse complement strand
GGTGTTATAAGGACCGCATACTCTATAAACCTCAAAGCCCACCCCTAAACATGCTCTTTGTCAGACAGCCGCATCCTTAAGGCAGTGCCCCCCGCTTCGCCGATTTCAGAGCAGTTAGTCACCGATTAGCCGAACGCTCCCTGCCTTCTTAGGAAACGCGCGCGTTACTTATCTTACGTCACTAAACTCTCCCTCTATACGTCAGGAATATCACTTGTATTACACCACAGCATCACTTTCCACAGCTAAACGTTACATTTGCTAAAACCTTCACCGATCTGTGACCCACAGTAAAGCCCATCTTCTACGGCGTCACATTAGGACAACGACCTCTTCCGACGACGCACCGCCAGGCGCCGTTCCCACTTACGATTTTATTCCCCCCCTTTTATCCTTAGACTCACCACCACGCGCCTTGTTCTGTCTGAACCATCCACTTGATTTGGCGAAGCTCCCTTGTTCCCGTTTGGCGCGCGAGCTGCTCATAGTGCCCATTTTAGAACGATCTTTGCCCCGTTTAGACCGAACTCCCTGAAGTCATTAGGAGATTTACAGTCATGTTAGCCTAGCACCCCGATCGTCGTTTTTAGGGGGCAGACACAGTCGACGCCTCTGACATTCGATTTTCAATGATTACCACGTCGTATTTAGCCTTGCTGGCTGGCGATTGTCTACCCGGGAACTATCAACCGTTCCCTGCTAATAAAGGCGCTACGATGGATACGTGTATTGGGTGCTCTCTCTTCTCTCTCCTCCCCTCTAACTTATGGTGCCTATATATATCCTCACTCGCCCATGGCCCCGTCCTAATCACTGCGTGATCCTGGCATTTGCTCAACCAGTCCCGGTTCTAACTCTCCTCCAACGCTACTCGTCGGTCTTACCATTGTGGGTGGTGGTGTATACTTTGGGGATTTGGGTTGTCTTCTCATCTGAGTATAAATGGATTACGTACTCTCGCTCGTATCTCGCCTCCTCTCAGAGCTTTTTACAACATATCTAATCTCCTCAGGCCTACATATCGTGGTATCCTACTTTGTGTTAAGACACGAGTATCGCTTCTGCTCACTAGTGCCTTTTAGTTCGCAGTCTCGAATCCTCTCTGAAAGCACTTGCATCATGTTTTCCTACCATTTCAGGCCCCGCAGTAATTATGTTCTGATATGGGCTGTCAACCGTCCTGGCTATTGTGCATCTTAAATCTTCGCGATGAGCTGACTACTAGCAACGTTTCCTTTGATAGTTCTTGAATTTCATTTCTTTTTACCTAATCAGTATTTTCAGTCGGAAAGCGCGGGCAGCGGATAACCATACTCCGTCGGTAAGTTTGCAGTTAGCATCTCAAACCCATCAGCGACCCTTAGTAACTTGGTTCGCATCAAAGTCAGATTTCCTCGTTTTTCTTCGATTTAAGCTCTGAGAGCTAGCCATACTAACCCCTCAGTGCCCGCATTACGCGTCTCGACTATAGATACGGGATTCCGCGGCCCGCGCCGCGCTTTTTGCCATCCTCATCTCACCTGTGCCGAAATCCACCTAATAAGCAGAGGTATTACGAGGGAACCTTTGCGCTCCTCTGTGCTGCCGCAATTATGAATTATAGCACAGGTCTTCCTCAATCTCTGTATGTCATCGCAACTTCACACTGTGGACGCATGCTGTTCAGACAATGACTATCTGCGACTAGTGGCTCTGACAGCTTTCCACGCCATGTCGGCGTCTCTCTCTGTCCGGTAAGCCCTCCACCATATTCGCGTTCATCTCACACTTCCAAAAAGAGCGTACGTAGCACGAGTGTTTTACCATGGGGCAATGCATTTTTCCGCCGCTTATAGTCGGTTACGTCTTCCATTCGATAGATAGGGAGGCTAAATAATCTAACACACCATATCTACGCTACCATACATCCGGTTGTACTCGTCCTGCCAAGACACTGGATCGTCCCTTAAATCTATTGTTTTTGCGCACTCTTCATTTTATAACAGTAATACTTTTATGCTACGTTAACACTCTACCCTCCATAGGCCCAAACAGCCACTGCATACTTATCTCAAGCTGCCTCCCTTCACACTACAAAATCATCTTTCTCGAATTCATATTCCGAGCATTTAAGGGAATATGCCAAAGTTCTGGAAGCAACCTTACGGCATCTCATGTCAATTTACTTCTTCGCTCCAGCTTTTATCAACTGTAAACAACGGGTCTATCTTTTTATGTGCCTGTTTATTTTCGTATGTCCCTCAACTACGCCTGATACCAGATAATGACGTGCGATTTACTTCGCACGTCAAACCTTCTATAACCCGAATGCTCGCAGTGGATTCTACTATAATGAACACTCCTCAAACATTTCCATTTAGTATTGCCCCTTTCCCAAAGCCCCACCTTTCCGTGGTCATGTCTGGCCTCATTCCTCGCGTCAAAATTTCTTCCATTACTCTGAGAAGCACTGTCCAGCCAGCCGCTTGGTTCCACAATAACATTTCTTTTCGCCATTTCTGTCGTAATCTCCCGCCGGGACCTGGCTTGCTCTGCTCAGCCGCAATACCGCTTCTTGCCCACGGAGTTCTACTTCCCATACCTTACCACAATCCTGCTATTATAGCTCGCCACTGGCTGTGATTTTACTCATAGATACAAGTCCTGGTCGTTTCCACTTCTACTTTCTCGTCTCCTACATAAAGCTTCATTACTGTTGCCGTCTGGAGTTTCGATCCAACACTCACAGCATGTAGTCTCGCATTTTGGCTGCGACCCATTCTTTTTTCGTCGTGACATCTCAAGGCTCCCCGACGGACCTACGAACTTTCCTGTCTCTCGAAGGTACGATACTTCTCCAGTCATTTAAGTTTATATACCTTATGCCACAGCTCCCCAATCCTCCCTCGCATGACCTGCCTTTACGAATAGAAGTCGGTTCTCCCAAAAACTCTTGCAGCTGAAAGCAGCGCAACGCGGTCTTTCGTCGGTCACAGTTCACAAACTGCCACCGCCGAATTGTGCATTTTTTACTAGCTCTGATCTTTGTAGATGCAGTGATCTATCGCGATTGATAAAGTGCTAATAGGCACCGACCTCTCACGCTAACTACTTATCCTATTTCCCATGGGGCCCGGCCAAAATACTTAGATCTTCTGTGAATAGGTATTTCTATTTATCAACTTGTTAACCACGTGATGCCGCTCCCTCCGCCATCGGAAGCCTCAGCTAGTAATCAGACGTCAGTCCTCGACACTGACTTCTAGATAATGATTATCCCTAGCGTCCCAGGCACATTCCATAGCCGCTCATACTGCAGTCACTTAACCGGAGATGAGGATTATTCTGCTGCTATAGAATGCGCAGATCCTTCTTGGAATATCACCTCCAGTTGATTATCACTTTCCGGCCCACCGTCTAGCTATGTCCTTAGCCATGGGTACGATTTATGCGGATACTTTTACACGCACGTATCGGATTGGTTACGAGCCGCAACGCCCTCCACATTACAATTTTCTTTGATGTTCTAAGTTCCACTTGGTTTCCACAAAACAGGCACGTCATTTCCTTTTTTAGGCCCTCCCGATCCTCTGACTCTCCTTGCCGTCGAACGCCATGACTTCAGTTCTCACGACGTATTTCGTTCTATGCCCTTCGATCTGCACGTCGCGCCACGCTAACTTCAGACACCTCGTAAACTGCTCCAATAACCAGACCCTGTTTTAAAGCAAACACGATCCAGCGATGCGGACCTTGGCTGTGAAATTACCTCACCGTCTAAAATTGACACGGTCTACTTATGTACCGTGAATCCATTTGCCCGACAACCAAACCCTAATTGTATAAATTGCTGCCTATCGCACAGCCGTCGCACAACTCTTCCTAGTGATGGAGTCAAATATAAACCTTGCTCCATCCATTGACTAGTAACGTGACCGCTGTAATAGTAGTATATCAGAATCTCGTCCTATCGCTATATTCATCCAGATAGCCTGCCGCTTGCTATCCGAGAATTAAGCCATGTTCAATAAAGAATGGAGCACCTGTAGAGGAATCTGCTTCTAATCACCCCAGTGTCTCGAACATCCACCATGTCTTTCTGTTGTCTAACCTAAGGCATGCATAGTTTCTTACACGTCCTGCAATTTTTCTCGTCGCCGCATGCCGTGCTGCGCCTCTCTAGCGACAGGTATAACCTAGTGCGCTTCATCAAACGCGCCTGCGGCTCGCTCTCGTCTTCTATTTTTTCGCTTATTGTAACATATGATGGATTTAATCGAACACACCACTCTCACAATCACATCTTGGACCTCGACTTGCACATATATAAACATTCTCTTTCACCACTCTCCTCTCAGCAGTATATTCGAACTTTCTCCTGCTTTCTCGCATAATGTCTTCTGCGTGGACGGTATATAGTTAATTATATCTTTCACCTTGATTCGTTGCTACCTCAAACGATTACGGAGCTTTCTCGCGACAGTCCTCGATCGATTACCCATCGCGTATAGGTTATACTTCGAGTCCTAGACGAGCCAAACCCGCCTGAGACTTGGCTTTCCGACCACCTAATACGTCTTGTACTCTCACTCTATCTAGGCTCCTTTGTTAGAATCCATCGTTTTTGTGCCTCATCTGGGCTCTGCTTGACTTACGCACGCGGTTCTTAGTCTATACTGAGTGTCTCCCGAAGCGACCACTTTTGAAGTCCTCTTATTGATCACTACGCTAAAAATACTTGCAATGTCCGGAGAGCCTGGCTCCATCACTCCGGCCCGAGTTTGCGAAACCGACCTCCCATGTAACGTGTTGCAGGACATGCGAGACAGCTGATGTTGTGCGAGTCGACAGCCCTCGATTTTTCTTCTATTAGTGCTTTTGCGGCAAAGCATCATGGTAGCCAGTCCAGACGGTAACCCTAAGAAGGCCATCACTAACCTACAATATCTTGAGGTAATGACCCTCGTACTTGATACTCACAGTGCGCCATTTACAACTTGAACGCGGATGCCACTAATCTCCGGCCTCTTCCTAAACGTCAATTTTGTGTCCATCATTTGCAAGTGATTGCGGGCCGTGTGCGAAGTTTGATATACTAGGATATGTCAGCCTGCTTCACTTTGAGAACCCTTCGGGCCCATCATACTTCAGCACATCACAGCGCCAAACACACTCACGGTCTTCCTGCGCATCGATCTTAATAATGAATGCGGATGGTGGTGTGGTGATGGATAGCTGTCTTTCGTTAACGTAAACTAGCGCTCCCACTCTAATTTGTCGCGTCTTCACCATCCGCGCCGGCTCATACCAACTCTTGGGTTTCGTCACGTACCGCATCATGCCATTCTAGGTCGCGTCTCGATGTCCTGTGAGACAAAGCTCTGTCCGTTATCTTTTTGAACGATCATGTCGGTTCACTCTGCCGCCCACCCGACGCGCTTCACATATCGTGAGATTCGCACAACTTCTGGTCCAATCTCCTCTGCCCTCAGTTTCGCGGTCGGAGATTCCGCGAGTTATTATCTTGAGGCCCGAACTATTTTGCTTGACAGTAACCAATTGTTGCTACCACGCTTCCGATTTTTCTCCCTTCCTCGCTTTATTGGTGCCTCACCACTTTTTATGAATACTTCAATCTTATCTCCTCGTCCGATGGTTACATCGTCAATCCATATGGCTCGATGAAGGAGTTCGCTCTAGCTCCGATGCGCTTCCGAGTTCCTCTTTGTCGTAAACAACTGCGCGGTAATGTCGTAGAGTCTCTTGCATGACTTCTGCACTTCTCAAAGGCATTACGTGAATCTCCGCTACCGATATTTTGTCTATCCCATCGCGTCATTAGCCTGCTTACATGATCCACGACGCCATGCACCCAGTTATTTATGGTCAAAGGCTTTTACAGACTACATATTCATCGAATCCCCTTTCTACTCACATTTAATAAGCAACCCTGCCTTGTACCCCAATTAGTTTGTGGGACTTATTATTCATTCCTGCGCTCTACTTTTCTTCCCGTCGCAAGGTCGACTGACACGTCGGACAACTCCCCGTCTGGATCTCATATCGTTATTTGACGCTTCTTACATCGCCAATGCGCGTTTCTACGTTTACGGACACACCCCTTAACCCTTCACGCCCTAAACTTCCACCTTAGAACTATAGTTATGCTTTCCGATAGTTAAACTGTGCATCCAATAGCCGCCTTTTGCCTGAGGATGCTGACCTACGTGCTGATGGGGGTGTGTGAAGAGTAAGATAAGGCAGTTCGTCAGTTTAGCGTCACTCGCTTTTGCGCCACGCGGGCCCATCGAGCTACTATACTCCAGCAAGATACTGACCTCTAAGCGGGCTAAACTCCACCAAGCGACTAGTAGGCTCTATTTCATATCGTCCTTTTTCTTCCATGCCTGCCCAGCCCATAGTACTTGAGTCGTCTATCAGTCCATGCAGCTGGCAGCCGAGAGTCGATCTTATGATTAATCATGTTTACCATATCGGTCTTATTATTCTCCGACTTCTCCTCTGCTTTTTTTGTATCTATTATGTTACACCACCTTGATCCTCCACACATTGAGTCCCTCCGTGTAGCAGATAGCTTAAGATCCGTCTTTTACTCAGGTCCGCCACACTAAACGAGCGGATCGCTCGTTCACAGTAGGCCGAACAGGTCATGGGTCGCATCGTCACACTGCTGCAAAGACGCACACTTTTTGCATCTCCCTTTCCCCGTGTGTTTATCCGACTTACCTCCTTTTCTGCACCCGCACCCTAGGGCGTTTGGAAAGGCAAAGTCGTGCATTGATACCCCCGCTCGGCGGTGAACGGGATGCCTACCTCGGCTGCACCACGTCGCGCGTACTATCACAGTACCACGCCCGGCGTTCACACACACTGATCACGCCATCGTCGCGTCCCCGAAGGCATGACCATTCTCGAACTTCTTTGCTACGGAGTCCTGCTTGGCTGCATAACGGGGTCGTTTGTACCCTCTCTGACACCCCCTCAATCCGCACAGGCTCCCCTGCTCGACCTACTCGTGCTATACGATATCACTTCATCTCCTCCTTTGTCTTAATATTAACTCGATTCCGACCTGATCTAGAATCTCCATCGATGTAGGTGCGACTACTCTCGACGCCGTCCACCTCTAGGGGGCTAGGGCTGAAACATTAATTCAACAGTTGAATCTTGATATTTAACCTCCTATACAAATTCAGTACAAAAAATTTTTAACAATTCATAATATGGAGGTAAGATTAAACATACACAGGGCGCTGGATATAAATCTGCCTGTGCATGGTGCCACCTGGTTCTAGTTATAAGCAAGACATATATTATGATATAAATTGTTAAAAAAAGTTTCAAAAACTGTCAATTCAGGTAGGTCTAGACAGACATAAACAGAGATGAAAGCAATAAAATATCACAAATTATTTTCTTGTTCCACCCACAATAGGAAGTTGAAAGGAAAAAATGGGTATCAATATGACATGAGCTTGGTATGGTCTTTTCAATCCTCCAATATCATTTACAGCAGTAAAGACTTTTGGACATAATCACAGGGCTACACAGTACCAATATACCATAGTTATTCAGCATGAAATCCAAACCACCCATTTGAATTTCTTCAGTGTTGTTGACAAGACAACAGAGTGAAAGACAATGCAGCATTGCCTTGACTGCCAACAGTTGTAAAGTGGGCTAAGGACCTAAAACTTAGTATTAGAAGTGTACAGCCAACCAATTTACAAAACACCCTAAAAAATAATTGTGTAATAAATTAATTAAAGTGTAAGTAAAAGAAAACAAACAACTTTAAACTCTAAATTTTTCCCAAAATTATGAATAGGATAAACTTCAATCTTAAGATAAAATACTATTGACCAGTGATAGTTAACAACTAACCACAAGCACAGCTTAAATAATATATTCCAGTAGTGTTTGATTCAATTGACCAGGATTGCCGGCATTTACTGGGAGTTTACCCGGTAAATACCCGGTATTTAGGCCAGCGGCATGGAAAATATGGATAAAATTGCCGCATTTTGCCAACCCTGATAGCTCGTTTAAAAGGTAATGGGAATTTTTCGCTCACGGAAAAATGTTCATTCCAAGATAGATGAGCTCTGAGACGATTATTAGCCTATCTTTTGGTGCGAAACATTGCATTTTCCCAAACCACGCAGCAGTGTTTTCATAATTATATCTATCGAAAACAATGTTTAAATCCATATCTTGATTATGGCGGTAGTTTTCTTTCTTGCATCTTACTCGATCACCGTAGGTAGCATTGATTTGTTTAGTAAATCCCTTTACTTTTACATCATAAACAGTTATTAAAATTTTTTTTTTATAATCAGTATGAATATCAAAAAGACAATAATAATATGAAATAACTTATCAGACAAACATTAGCTAGGAACATTGGGGCTCACACCTTAGGCGGCGAACCGTCTCAAGGCGAACGTCGTTTGGGAGCGAATTCGTCCTTGTAAGAAAGATACATTCTTACTGTGAACAGGCTACGCTCAGTTCACTAGTAAGAATTCCACCCATATGATGTAGCAGCTGTGAAACGCGATCTGCTTCGCCATCAGATTTTGACTATATTTAAGAACTCCTGCACGGAGGAAAAACTTGCATAATTTTTGCACTACGTGTCACCTTTCTGAATAATGCACATGCGCATTCTAATTACTATATCCAGATAAAATAGTTTGCAGTAAGACAATTTAATTGGTGAAACGCCACTATTCCTCTTCTCAAAATGCGCGGACTTTACCGAAAATCATCGTTCAAATGGACAATGAGTAGACTTTCTTTGAAAACTCCAGATGAATTTAAGGCAAATATGAGTCACAGCGTGAATATAAATTAAGATGACAGTATTTACTTATAATTTTCTTCAGTCATCGTCTTTAAAAGCAGTTTATAAAAAATCATTTTGCCTGTGCGTACGAAGCGGGATATAGGGTGGAATTCTATCGTATAAACCGGGTCCAGAGAAACTATCATTATTAACGATATGAACGATCTACTAATTGTCTAAATAGAACGAAACGTCTTTCGGAGCAAAAACGTTCCGCACTCGTTATAAAAATTGCAATAAACCCGCAGTTCTTCTAGTATATCGAAACTGCTTCTGCCGTTAGCATGTTGCATTGACTCAATAAACGACAAGAATAGTTCTGAGGCAATAATCACAAATGCTCTTAGTTAAGTACTAAATGTATACATTGTTTACAAAATATGAACCTTGCAGGACGAATACACGGCCAATTCTCCAACCTTCTTCAATCTATGAGTAATTTTGACCATCGACCCTTCTGTGCAATGCCGCTGTAGATTATTTGGGCGCGACATTTTCACCGCGTCGTGCACCTGTGTGGGGTTGCTTTCCTTGAATTTGATGCTAATCATTATGGAGGCTTCTCCTCATCGGGCCATTTCAGTCGCTGTATCATTATCAAAAAATTGTTGGGCCGCTCTTAGTGATCGTAAAAATCAAAACTGCCGGTTTTACAAACACGTGGTTTCTATTGACATGGCTGCGGAGATGGTTCAACAACAGCACCGTCCGGGGCCCTCAAAACAACAGAACAAATCACATAAGCACGAAAAGAACACAAAAGTAAGGCCAACTAGGACAAAGATACTAAAGAGTACATCTCTGATATGTCTCGATGCTTCAAAATGGACACATTGTCCGATTTACTCGTGAATTTTTTTCTCTTTCTTCAAAATAGGAAGAAGTTGCAATGTAAAGAAGGACAAAGAGAAATAAAGCTATTCAAGAAAGCAAGACAGAAAGCACCATGTGAGTTTTGCTCGATTGATTTGGCCAAATACAAGTTGCTACAATAAGATAGCTACATGTACTATAATGTGTCAGTTAATTTGTACGCGTTTTTAATTATTTTCAGGAGCACTCAAGTCCGCACGCAGAAAGAGAAAGTTTTAATCAGAAAGAAGCAAGGGGAGGCAACTTGTCACCTCCAACACCTTGTGGTGAAATATAATGATCTCTGTCACAGAAGAAACCAATATTTGCATTTTCAGAAAATGGAATTTGAAACCAATAAAGCCCTATTTACACGATCATGATTTGTCAGATGTGACTTGCACATCTGGCAAGAATCATTAACAGTGTAAACTAGAAAAATCATAAGACAGATATAGAAGTCAGATCGAATAGAGACATGCTCTATTTTCTGTCAGGTCAGATGGTTTTAACTAATTTAACATCATCTAAAATTAATACCAACTTGATAGAAATGGAACTATGAATTCAATATGACAGTCACATTTTGAAAAAAGCATAATCCGTAGTAAATAGGCTAAAGCAGGGTTCCCAAAAATATACCCCACTCTGATCCGCACGTTCACGATTGATCAACATCTCTACATCTCCCTTTGAGGGTGCGCGATTTATGGCCCATAAACTCACGTGCTGTGACGGCTCAAACATTGTTTCGCGCCGTAATGATCTATTGTCTTCTCGCATCCTCCGTCACACATACCTATTCGAATAGCATTTACGCGCCACATCGCCGTGCACGTGCGGTCCTGCGAATCCTCTGGAGATCATTCCCCTGCACCCTCCTGCACTCCCTCTGGGCTTGTTTCGGTCTTATACGGCATCTACCTTGAACTGAGCCTCCGTCCTGTCGAATTGGCGTCAAACCAACTTATTTGGTATGCGTGACCCGTAAAACGTAAAGCAGATGTATAAACAACGTAATTAGTTACCTTCAAGAAATAGGTAAAAAAGACTTTGTTCTCGAGCTCGGGGCTTATCCGCCTCCCATATTCATATACCAACCATCGGATCGAACCCGTGCTTCTCATCAACTCGGCAGGCTTCGAGACCTGTAACTGTCCACCCTTGCACCTCCAATCTATCCGACCATGATAGCAAAGCCTGGCTTTAATCGTGTTTATGTCGCCTCACTGGAGTGTGTGTACTTGACCACAAATCAAAACTTGAATTTGCGAAATCTGTCAATAAAAACATCATGGAAAGAATGACAATACCCGGAGTTAGGTCTACGCCGGACGGTCCCAGACTCTGATACATTTAAGTTTTGTTATCAAAAAAAGAATTGTGTGCAGACAATATCTTTTCATGCAATGACATATAACTGATATTTGTTAACAGCGTCATATATAGTCGAGTTTGCTAACAAGAAGAGAGAGAAGTAGCATGGAAAGAGAATCGCAGGCGTTGCAGACTGCGTATTTTGTTAGTGAGTGAATATCCAGATATAATTTCACTCGTCCTCATGCATTAGTGTGTCATTAGCTGCACATCGTATTTAATATTAGATGTTCTCTCATTCTATGCTGATAAAGCCATATCCTTTTGTAGTTATATAGTGTCTGTCGAATACTATAACTGCTCGACCTGGACTGGAGCCGAGTGACTATACTGACAGTTTCCACATGAGTGCGAGCTGTCTAAACAAAAGTTTTCTCTGTTTTATCGCTGGGCCAATTGGCCCCTAGGCCAAAATTTAAATTACGTTTTGTTTTCCCTTAAAACCCGAACGACCAAATTTAAAACCGCGACTGACAATGCTAATTTTTTTCAACAATCGAGCAATCTATTTTTTGTTTTTATTGTTTAAAATTTGAAGGCTGTTATTCGTATATTTTGTGTAAGTTCATTTCTTCACAGCATGCATCGGTAATTTTCATCTATTTGCCCACTGTCATTCAACTGTCCGTCAGCGCGTAATTTAAGAAAAGTCCGTAAATTTGACCGAATTGGACAGCGCTGAGGGGAAAAATCTTGAGAACAAACGTCCCAGTCACCTGGCGTATGATACGCAACAATTTTTTTGACAAGCGGTTAATTCTTAACTAGGTAGATTTTCACTGAATCATTTCCTACGAAGTACTCGAATTCAAGTGCACAAGCTAACCGTTCCTCTTTATTCTGAAAATGTAATTTATGATAAAACGTCGTCTTGCACTCTCTCACATGATTACATGCGGGTCTCTCAGGCAATTCAAACTTTAACTTCAACAGGGCACGAATTTAATAACTTTTCTGCAGCCATAAGAGTTTAACTTAAGCGCATATTTACATGTGTTTGAAACTTCGAAAGTACATGTATTCGAATCGGAATTTCTATAGAATAACTGGGATAATGAAACTAGCGTCATTTTGTTGTACTTCGGCACACCAAGGGAAGTTCGATATAAGGACTCGTTCAAATTGTAAGAAAAAAAAAAAAAAAACATCGTGATGTAATGAGATGCCTTGATTGTTTCAGGATCAAGCAATAACTTTAAAATGCTTTAGAATAAAAGACCAAATATTATTATGCCATCCATATGGAATCTTCTTTGCAATGAAGATACGGTAACTGTACATGTATGCTCAGTCAGTTGATAAACAGCACCATTAGATGTCGCAGCATGGAAATCATGCACGCGTGTAATGCACCACCTGTTCAAGTCCCCCTCCATTGCACTTACTTTTTTTCTCTACTCACTCCATACAGATGATGATTGACAAAAAATTCTCAGTAGGTAGGTAAGCGCAGAAGATACACAACGCTATGACAGATTGCTATCGTGAACACAAAGCAGGTGCTGTGTACGTCAGGACCTAAGTAATTCCTTTTGCCCGAGAAAAAGTTTTTTAAGGTTTGAGATTAACCATTTCCCTCAAGAACTTATTTTAACCTTACAGTAAATGTAACTCTTTCGTGGCAAAGTCATTTTCCATCCTAGCTTTCAATACGCGGTTACGTGTGATAAAAAGAACTTATCTCTTGAAAAACGAATTTTCTTGAGATAGATTTTTAGCTGGCAGGGTACAACGATGAAAGACGATACTTGCAGTCAGACACATATAAATCCAATAACTTTATGTCCATAACATCTAACAATTAATTCAATTATTTATTAGTTTCACATTTACGCTATCAATTATTACACTTATTATCGCTCTAAATTATCAAGCGACAGCCAAACATTAACTGAAACCTAAGCAAATCGGTATCTACATTGAAAAAAAGTATGACAAGACTGTCTTACGCTGAGTGAACACTCAATTTCACGCCGATTTAAATAATACCTGGGGAAAAAAATTGGTGATAATCATATTGTGTTATTTAATTAATGTACCACTTTCCAGTTGCAACAAAAAAAAAAATCCTGAAAAAAAAGTGTCAATTGTTTGACACGTATTATATATTTCGGCAATTACAGTTAGAATAACGCAGTTGCAAGTCAATCGGAAGTGCATCCCTCTGTAGCTTCATTCAGACGTATAGTAGATACCGGTATGTGGAAAGTCTGATTTGAACTATACTTCAGAACTCTTACTGTTTGCTTATGAGTAACGCTAACCAAACTTTTGACGAAACGATATCAATATGAACAGCTCC
Source organism: Ostrea lurida (assembly GCA_903981925.1). Taxonomy (NCBI): domain Eukaryota; kingdom Metazoa; phylum Mollusca; class Bivalvia; order Ostreida; family Ostreidae; genus Ostrea; species Ostrea lurida. The sequence goes on along the minus strand of CAJDSM010130522.1, from coordinate 723 downwards.
AATTTCACAATATTATATCTAGTTCATAAACATATATATACTCTAGTCCGTACATATGTACTTTTATTGTACGTTCGTTGTGTTAACAGTTTTCGCTATGTAGAAGCCACATTTCCATATTTCTTTTTTCTATAAAAAAAAAAAAAAAAAAAAATGATCCTACCGTACGACCCACCTCTATTAATGGTGCGGCTCGGGTAAGGGGAACACAAAGATATTTTTAATGTGGCCTAAGGTATTCGACGAAGTTGACCCTGGCCGGTAAGGCTGACATACTGCACCAATCAGTCTTATGCATGCACATAGGAAATGGGAAGATTTTATTTTCTAAGGCCATTGGTCAGTTTAATTTTTCTGTACACATGTAACATCTATTAAAGAGAAAAGTACAGTTCTGTAGAGCATAACTGACATTTTTATAAGTAATTGTGCAAGGCAATACGTCACAGGGAAAAACGATCTATGTAAAGGCACCACTAAATCTTGATGATGTACATGTATGCACTGAAATATAACCAACCCATACCCATGCAATATCATGCTCTATTTCTACAGCTCATTCATACAGAAATGCGTGTGTAACTTAACAATTGTGAACCTCACCGTGTAAATTTCTAATGCAGGTCTTGTTATCGTTGCATGAAGGCCTGGATGTCAGCAATGTGTTGGAAGTCCTGAAGTCATGTGATGAGTCTGCAACAGTCACACAGAATGAACAGGGGG
>CAJDSM010130517.1:0-17460 GCA_903981925.1 Ostrea lurida | reverse complement strand
ACTTCCACAGTTATACTTAAGGTTGAACCCCGCCTGGAAAAAATTTCTGGATCCACGCCTGGTTCGGATTGTTTCGGATTTTTTCCTCTTTGGTTATTAATTATGTATTTGATTGTTAGGTAAGATAAAAAGATATACACATTCAATGAATAAATAATACTCAATTTATAAAATCATTCACATTCAATCTATGGATAAAGGATAAAATAAACGACATGATACGCACACCGAGTTGTGCAATTGCATCAATTGTGTGAAAATATTCAGTGTAAGCATATTGTATATAATGCTGAATGTCTACAATTATTCTCATGAAAATTATTGGTTCTAATTGCATGGTGTGCGAAAAAAAAAAGCTTGGGTTTCTTTTATTAGCACTGCAACATCCAGAATTACGCGTGTACATAGGGATACATGGAATTAACAACACCAAAAAAAATCGAAAGATAAGATGATCAAACAGACACGGACAATTAATGCACCCCGTGTCAACACTTTACGCACCTAAACGTATAAAGGCCCGATTACACAGCAAGTTTTGAACATGTGTGTAAAAATTTAAAAGGCATATACGGGAGCATATAAATGCTACAACAAACGTATTAAAAAAAGATAATAGCATTAGTCATGAGAGATAAACGCTTCAAATTTGGTAGTGTTCTCTAAACCCATTTAATTGCAAATTTCTCCTTCATGGATGTTGGAATAAATTTTGTTTCGGATTATCCATCCTCATGTGATGTCATGTGTTTTTCAAAAATCTGTATTTAATTAAACTTTGCACATGATAGAAATGTATCTTCATTAGGAATTCCATTCACTGGACATAATAAATAATTTGGTAAACTTTTGATAGTGATAAAATTACTATTTCCCATAGAAAATCAATTATTTATATCGAAAAAATTGTCAACGGCAATAACTCCTATGGTGACATATGGTGACAATCTCTATCTTAGGAGTATTCTACATTGATTTTGCTAAGATGCACATGAATGTATCGCACATTTACAATAAAGCAGTTTTTCTTAAACGTTAACATTTCCAAATATTTGTCATATTTATTAGTTGAGTTATTAAATTTATCTCTCGAAAATTAAAATTCAAATGTTGCGATTTTCTGAGGTTAAAACTATACTTTGTGTTTTGATTGATGTCTCGGCACATACACCTTTTCTTTTTTCAAAATATAATTAGGGATAAAAATATAAAAATGAAAAAAAGAGAAGAAGTTTAATGTTTAAACCATATGATTCCTTACAATATTCTAAGTAGGAATAATCCTTAAATAATTTGATTATGGTTTATTTTCGTAACTCAAAACGGACGTGGGGCAGAAGTTAAGATCGATATAAAAGTAAGTCATCATAATATGATATATAGTGGAAGGTGAATTTTCGGAGGTGCAGAATTTATTATGAAAAGTGTTCTAATTTAGGCTAGGCAAATTGTGATCTTGCATGTTTCAATAAGTTAATCTTAGATTACATGACTTTTAATATCCGCCTTTGATAGGTCGGTTAACATTTTAAATAAATTAGTTGGATCTTGTTGCTACAATGTGTGGTTCTTGGATGGTCGCACATAAAGTGGAAGTCCTCGGTCACAGCAGGTTGGTGGGTCCCACGGATAAAATATACACTTTTAAGCAAAAAGGCCATAAACTGCCGAACAGCGCGCGCCTAATGTATTAGCAGTCTCGCACAGCAAGTGGCTGAACTCTCCGTAGAGTGGAATTGGTTAAGCGTTCACACGCTAAACAATAAACAATCAATCCATCAATGATGATATATCGTGGGTTCGGTGTATATAGGCCCACAAGCATCGCCCTATGGCGGTGTCGTAAGGGGCGTCATTCGGATGAGACCGGGAAATCCGAGGCCGCCGTGTCACAACGGTTGTGGCACGAAAAAGATCCCGCCGTAAGTGCCGAGGATAGGCCTAATTTTGCAACCCTCACCGGCAATGGTGATGTCTCCATATGACTGAAAATTCTACGATTGGGGACGTAAAGCACTAAATTAATCAATGTATTCGGTAGTTGAAGACATCTTTTAACGTAAGCAGTGCCCCTAAATTTTTAGCAGCCTTCACTGCAACCCGCTTTTGGGTCCGGGGTTAAATAGACCCCAGCATCCCCTTGCTGCTCGTAAGAGCCGAGTCGAATGGGGCGGATCATTCAGATGAGGCCAGAGAAAAACCGAGGTCCCGTGTTAACAGCAGGTGTGGGCACAAAATAGATCTATCCCCTGTCAAAGGCCTTAAGATCTAAATTTATTTGAGACCTCCTTCATCGGTTAATCGGCTGACGTCTTCCAATCTAGTGAAATATTCGTGAGGGTGGGACCATAAAACACGAAATAATCATATCAAACATCTTATGAATGAAAAACTCGTTAAGCACAGGCGCTAAATTAATATGCAATCAATCAACAGGCTACCGCTCTTTCTTTATTCTAATATACTTATGCAAGCTGCAGTTAATGTGATTGCACATAATGCGAGACACACAGACTATAGTGTGGGATTTTTAACGTGTCAACTCTTCGAAACACCGACCTCAACTCACGGAGAAACCTAGGATCATATTCGAAAAGACATCGTGTAATAATTAACTATTGGTAAATAGAACGATTCATTTAAGGGACGAAAAGTCGAAGTCATTGGAATCAAGGAAACTAAAGTGGGCGTATTCTAATCTGGGACTGGCTTTTATAATTTCCTGAAACATTTTTTTAAATTCCCAAGTTTCTCCAAAATGTTTTAGTAGCCTTTTATGTTTATACAGATCTTGTAAGTTTAATATCCTTTCTTACGCAACATATTTTGAGAAGAATATTCTGTAGCCAAAGGTAGAAAAAAGGGGGGCGAGGGGGGGGTTGTCGAATCACATTTGGTGGTGCAATCTTACGTTGTCAGTTGCTCCAATCACGTGAAACTAAATGTTACCAGGGTTAAATCATTTTGATAAGTGTATTAGAGAATTTGAAATAGCTTCAATGTTTTATTTCTTCATTAATATATCAAGGTGGCCATTTCTCTTCATCAAGGTGGTTTTTTGTGGCATTCGGAACTGCACAACTGAACGTGCAGCATGGTAGATATCTGGGTGGGCAATTCTACTTTCACTTAAGTCGAAAATGAGCATGTTCCCATAATGTATGCAAAATGCCCTTGAGATAGAATCAAGGAAACCCCCTCCTGAACCTCCCCCCCCAAAACCCCGTCCAACCCAACGGAAAAATTCTGGCCTTTGAAAGTTAGGGACATCCGAAGGTCGTTAAGTCTGCTCTCAACTAATGCTAGGTGGACTGCTGAGAATCTCAATAGATTGGTGGTTAGTATTGGAAAAACGTCATCCCTATCGGCTGCTTATGTCAGTGGGGGCGGCTGACACCTCTAGAACGTGATGTTCATGGAGTACGCCTCTCATACCACCATTTCTTTTGTCTCTACTATCATTTCTATACAACACAATCTAGGTTTCAAATATTATAACATGGTTAAAAATTACAGGCCATCCTCTGAATTTCTGAAAGGGCGATGCAAGACCAATCATCTTTAGACCACATTCTAGAGCAAGTCTATCATATAATGCTCACAAAAATATGTTTAGTTAGAGGATAGAAAGCGTCAAATTTCTATTTTAGCCATTCTTTGAAAACTCTTATTACGCAATCGGATTTTCATTTTGTTGATAGCAGCAGACTACAAAATCCTTGAAATCTTCTGACGATATAAAATTTTTTGGGGGTTCATTGACAGGACTTTATTAGGATCTTTGTATATTCTTATGGATTGGCAAATATGATTCTCTTAAGATTTGGGTTAGTGAATCATCTATATCTTCATGGTCTCAGTTTTGGACTCTGATCGAATTGAACTACTCTGATCAATATCTGTTATTGTTATTGCAAGTAAATAGATATTTAAAAATGATCTTGCCGTTAAGCACTATGTTTGCAGTTGGTGAATTGAACAAATCCTGAATCCAAAAAAACTACACCATGCTATGAGAAGAATTGCACAAGATACCAAAATTCTAAACATACGTTAGATTCGTATGATAACATGACCGAATCGTTGTCGGTTTTGCAGTTAGGTGTGAAGCATCAAGTGAAATAAGATTTCGGTGTCCTGAAGCTGTTATTCTACGATTCTAATCTGTTTATAGGACGTCATTTTGGGAGAAAATCAGATCTGCAAAGGTTTTTTTATTTGTTCTCAGACGTTAAATGATCAACGTAAATTCACCGACCCAAATATATACATACCAGGCGTCACGATTTAGCTTTGCTAAGATTAATCTCATTCAGTGATAAGGGTTGCCTACGAGCTGGTTTCTTATCGGAAGCTCCATTCACAGCCCGCTTTTTAAAATTTGTGCGAAGACATTGGCTTCGTAGACATTCCCCCAATTCGGTTTCGATAGTTTGTACATGAAAATAACGACCAATTTTGTTAGTCATCTTACACTATATTATTCATACCCATACATCTATTTTGTGAGTTGCTTCACAACTTGACCCTTGTTGATGCTTTGATGCATATTATCCCTGCATTGCATGATCCCGTTTTTCTCACTCACTGTATTTTGAGCTACCGGTTCTTGTTCCGTTCATTAACGCTGAAATCTAAAAAGAACCTATCCCAAGTGGGCTCACGGCGGGTCTTCAATGTTGTATTTATGGGCATCCCTTAAATCCCTAAAGGGAGATTCAGACAAGATTTAAGATGATATTGTTCAGTGTCAATTCCAAGCGAATATGTTATAATAACATTTCACAAAAGTTTTTTCGTAGACGATAGGTGAAAAACCGTCACAAGTACAATCATGGGCAGGGAATCGCTTTAGTCTCTCGGCCCCCTCTTGAAAACTCCACCTATTACCTGTCAATCCCACCTTCATAAAGTTTTTGATGCATTCTATCCTAGGAGTATCAGTTGGTAGTTCCAAAACTTGAAACAAAGCAACTTTGCTCTAAAGAATGCTTCACAAATACTTCTAGATTTTAGAGGAAATATTTAGATGCACCAAATCTCTTATTTCTTCGGTGATTTGATCCTTATTCGGCCCTTATATTTTTGTAAGAAGACTGTCCTGGACATCCGAGGAAGGAATATTGTGGATCGTATTTCTAACTAGTCGTCTACTCCTTTTCGTTCGATTTTTCGACATTGGACATCTTTTGTTATTACTTAACTCAATTAAGACTTTAAATCATCAATAATAATTTTTAGAATATATGTCGAGTAGTATCTCAACCTTTATACTCGTTTCATGTGTATGTTTATCGGGTGTCACTGCCCCTTAAATCGTCTTGAAAGAATGCCGAGAAATTTTCTGTACGTACGATTAATCTTAAGAATGTAGCGGGCCATATTGTTCCACCCGGGTCCGCACATTCCAAGCCAACTTCATGCTCATAACTAACACCTTTCACAAACCTGTCTTCTCTCCTCTTCCTTCCAGAAGATTTGATTAGAATCACGAATTTCAAAGGTTCAGTAATATAGTTATTTTCCCGTGCCCCCATTAGAAATTTTTCTATCCCCCATGCTTCTGCCTGAATAATACTAGCTTAACTGGGTCATCCATAGTGATATCTTCATTTTTATTGTTGTTAGTATCAAAACGCGCTGCGATAACTCCAAAAATAACACTTTGCTTCCGTAAATAACCTGCTTAACAAATGATTTTACAAAAACTCCTCTTCTTTCAGTCTTCATTGAGAGTATCCATCTTGTTAGAACAAATAGAATAAAAGATAATTATGTTGAACCCCTCTGGTCAATGACCCTATTTTAGTGACAAAGTCTGGAACTTGACCCCCAAAAAGCTGTATCATTCGGAGTGTATGCGCTGTTTTCATGTTTCATTATACTCATAATACGCATCAACTTTGTATTGATATACTCGAATAAAAAGCGAATAGTCTATTAAATCCAAGAAGTATATATTCTACGTATTTGAATAAAAATGATATTTACAAAACTGGAATATATAGATAAAAGTTGTTTCCATCAGACATAATATACCCAAATAACCTAGTTCAATTTTGTCATATAAAAACAATATCATTTTCTGAACTGTTGAATCTCAGCGCTCGAATTATTGCGAGGTCTTCTTAATTACGGTTATTTACTAATGGTTCTAGTCTTATCTTGTATCTCCTATATTTTTTTATATTCATTAAGCAGTGCCCCTCACAGGCTATTGTCCAAATCTTATATGTGAAAGCACTACCTACGCATTGAATTCCCTTTTTCGTTGAATGAAAAATTGTACCATGGAAAATATAAAAAATTCCAAATAAATACAAAACCATAATAGTTTCCGAGTAAAAAGAAACCGATTCCCCTGGCAAAATGAACCTAAAAGAAACTACCTCGAAGGCAAAACTTCATGCAGTTATACCCAAGTGAAATATCACACCATTGATACAATAATTTAAGAAAAATTAAGGAGTGAATATTTCTATTAACGTAATCTCCAAAAAACTCAAAAAAAAACAATTAAAGTATGTATAAAGTTATTAAATTGTTGAAAGATTTATATTATCGTATTGCTTGTCCTGAAAAATTTAGATAGACGCCGTCCTCTGATGTGATCTCGGTGGAAGGCCACATGTCGTTAAGTGATACCCATATTGCACTACAGCGTCACAATGTACAGATGCACTTTTTCCAGTCTGTCAATAAATAAGAAAGGAAGATGTCAACATACAAAAATAAATAATTTAAACAACATGAAGACTTAGATTCGATCTCGTTGGCGGAGGCAAGAACGAAGAGATAATTGTAGGTACTTACCGATCGTTGTCCTGATGCATATATGATGAGATCCTGATCTTTTTGATTAATGGTGAGTTAAAATTTTCAACTTTACTTGCGTGGAAAAACAATGTTTAAAAATTGTGACCTGAAACAGTAGACCAGAATCTAAACGCTAATTCTGATCTCTGATTTATTTTGCAGAAAAATTGACTAACACAGAAAGCCACCAAAAGAATGCTTGTAATAATTCATGTTTCTCAAAAGAGGACTTGTCCGGTTGCGATCTCGACTACATAAAAGAATCAACTTCCCGCGTATATATAGTTCATTAAAAGAGCTGAACTATGGCATCATTCTCATTACGTGAATAAAATTTTAACGCGAGTACCAGCAAACAAAACATTTTCCTCTCTTTAAATTCAAGGGACAAGAGACCCAAATACGATCCCAAACCCTAAATCGATTTCAGCAACTATAAGCCGTAAAATAATACCGGTATTATTGGAACTGAAGTTTAATCAATTTCCTCGGTACGTCGATTCGAAGCCCTGATGACAATACTTAACTGTTTTCTTAAAATAAGAAATCGATGACCAATTTTATTATCCCAGTTGTGAAGTTAAACATTTATAATTTAAAAAATTGAAAATTTCTTCATATTATTATTGTTAGTACTTCCGGTGGACGACGGAGAAGTGACGGAGATAAATTGAAATGTGTAGCAGAGTATTTGTTTTAAAAAGTCATGGTGTAACAATCAAGAGGGTTTGATTGGGCCATTAATTCATCGCATTTAAAACCAAGACATTAGTTTTTATAAGCAATTCTTGACATTCAGAAATAGTTGCATATTTAATAGATTATTTTTTGAGGGTAAAAATGAGCCTCCCTAATAAAAACTCTCCAATCTAGTTTTTTGTGTACTAATTGAAACTGGAAAAAAACAGGCGGTTACCATCGGGTCATAATCTCACGGGGACTCACGGCAGAAAAGTGCTCCGGTTTTGATCATCACTAATTATTTAGTATTCATATTCCCTAAACATACCGAGAAATCGTACTACATTCTATGGCAACGATTAAAGTTTACTGTGGCATATTTATATGAAGAAAAACAGTTTCCTATCAGTAGCAGCGGGATTATTCAATTCATTTTGCTCAAAATTTCACGATTCAATCTGGCAATTTTTAGTAAGGCCGTAAAGAATATAGATGGGATTGAAATTCAACACCATCATATCTTTTTTCAAGTAGTTTTCTTCGGGAAAAAAGCCTGCTGTTTATCAGTTTACGCTTAAAAGACGTTAATGAAAATCTTAGACCGGTAAAATGTTATAATATCTACATGTCTTCCTCTGTAGACTTGCTCACAAAAATAGAAAGAGTCAGCCTCAATCTCTCTTATGTGATATCTTTTTTTAGTTTCCTAATAGAAAACTTCGATCAATTTCCGTCAACATTTTGGTATTTAAGTTTTGAGGACAAAATTGGCTACTAACATCCCGATTTATTTGTTTATTCACTTCGGTGCGGAGTATGGCACCTGGAAGGACGAAAGAGACGGGGGCTGACCCCCCTGCGGATGTGTTCACAGTTAGATGTCGAGACCTAGTAGTCATCCCTGAAAGGTTGACCGCGCCCCCAACCCTGAAACCTCCTTCCAAAACACACCGTCCAACTTTTTATAGGGGATAAGATAATAACTTGGGTAACCGGATACTTAATACTGGGGACGTTTTTTTTACATTGTACATCGAAGAAAAATCGGCCATAACCACTCGGCGATAAACCAGAGAAAAACAGTGAATTTTCAAAAAATGAAAAAAAAATACCACACAATCTGACCATTTGTATATTTCTGGACATGAAGTTCTTTTCTGAGATAAGGTTATAACAATTTATTGTATTTCCCATTATATGTACATGCAAATTCTTGATTCGATTTCCAATAACGTTTAGCTCGAGACAATTTGGTCCGCGCCGTGCCAATGCACTTATATTGAAAATTATTCGGTGAAAAGGATCATGGTAACTAATGCAAAAGCTAATAGACTGATCTCCGGACTATCTCCTGTTTGCTGATCGAAGCATCGTTAAGGATGGGAAAGTCTCCGTTCGCTGATTATGATGAATCTGATCTTTGATGGTGATATCTTATGTGGTGATAACTCACAAAAAGATTTAAAGTGTAGGTCTGAAATAGCAAGTCAAGGTGCGTTGATAGATTTATATTGATGATTATTCTGACTTGTCTGTACAAGCATAGGCACTGTCTCACGATATGTATCTCAGTATTAAATCCACATTTCCGGTCGCAGTTTATGGCCTCTGTTAAAAAGCACTTTGTCCGCCGAGTTTCTCTCTCTTTTTAATTACAATCCTCAAACTTCAGGAAATGCATACATCTCGACATTCTCACACTGCTCGGACAGTCATGTCCAATTCTGCCTGTCCGCTACCTCTTGTAGCCACCGGAAAGTCGAATAAAAAAAAAACGTGAAATTTTTAAAAATTTCATGTTTCGGAATCGAGTCTTACATTACAATTATTGGGGTCCGTTGTAGTTTCATGAAAATATAAACTTAGCTCGCGGGCAGAAGTAATTAAGAACAGGCAGTATCTCTTGGAGAAAACTTACTCGAAAAAAAAAGGTGATGGTTATTGTTCATTCGCGCATTCATCTCTCTTAATAAGCAGAATTAGTAGTAATTATAATTTTTAGTATAAATAGGCACAATAACACATCTGTAGATTGATACGTCCAGATAGTTTTGCTCAAACTCCAAACTTTGACCAGGTCGTCGAGAATGCTGAACATTTCCACGTGTTCTTTCACTAATTTTATGTTTTTAGTTGCGCTCATTTTTCTCATAAAAATTTATTAAAGATTGAGATTTAAACTCCTTATGATTATGGCACACACATTATTGACATCTTTGAAAAAGGCATTTCATAATTTAAATCTTCTGTCCTCCGATCGTGCTCACCCGAAAGGTACTCGAAAAGGAAATATGGAGTAAAATCATTTTTTTTAATTATTAAAATTATAAACATGTATGTTGTAATATTAGGATATTGTTTTAAGCTAGAAAAGTTATAAATGTTCCTAATGTGCTATGGTAGTATCAACGCGTATAGTACGGGGATTTACTTGCTCTTGTGAGCTGCGTGATAATTAACAGCTCTACATTATGTGTGCTATTGTTAGGCGTGGAAAGCGCAGCTCTCTATCTAATTATTATATGGGTTAGGCTATGAATTTACGCTGTCTATTATTATTGATGTTACTATAGATTAGTCGAGCTGTTCGATTTATTAGTTGTTTTGTTTATATAAGTGTAAGTCGGTTCAGCTGTTATGGATTGTCTTAGCTATAACTGATGTTTCAAAACTATTTCGTCAGTAGTCTGACGTCACTGTTTTTTTTGTTGTTTTTGTTATGTTTATATTTTAATCGCTTTTCTTTTTTGTTTGGTATTTTTTATTTGTATTTTTTGTTTTTGGCTTATAATTATCGCTCGTAGTTTTCTTATTTATTGTTTGGTCTGTTGTTTGTTTTTTGATGCTAGTGAGTTTTTTTTTTAACGCTTCGAGGTGGATTGGGTGGATAGGGGATTTATTGATGTGGTGCGTTCCTTGGAATACTGTCTATTAATCCCCAGTCAGTCATAAGTTTATTCAATGTATAGTTAGTGATTAAAGTTAAGGGCTGTTAATTATATAGGCCATCTTGAGTGACGTCTCCGTTAGGCATATGTTCTAATCAATGGAAAATATGATGTTGATCAGCTTTAACTTTATTTTATAGCAGTTCTTTTATTTATTTTTTCGACTTGAGTCTATGCACTTAGATTTTATAAGTTATGAGAGCACTACACATTATCGAGTTTACTAATTATCTTGTCTTTGGTAAAGTGAGTTGAGTTTGGCCTGATATCAATAGTGTTTACTCGGATTGTATATATAAATTGCTTGTCTGTGTTTACACTAGTGGTATAATTATTGATTGACATTATCGTGAACAGTATCTTAACAAAGTCAATAATTCGGCTGTTGTTCGGATTGTTTACCTATGATAATTCACAGCAATCCTGCTTCCTATCACAAGCTAGATGCGACGATTTGTGTCTTTTAGTTTGTTGAGACTGTTAAGCTAGCACATATTCGACGAGAGGTTATAATCTACGATAGCTGTAATACATTCACTTGTATTGTAGCTAATCTATTATACGCTCCTGTATGTATACATTACAGATATAGTTATTGATTTAGCTGGTAATCACGGAAATAGGATATAGGGCTGTAGACAGAATCTGCTTAGCGACCACCGATGTATATGTACGGATTTGATGCGACTTGTGTGAATTACCAAATGACGACGCTAGTAAGATACTGGATCATTTTGGGCCTCGATGCCTACATATTCAAGTCAATTTCTAACTGGGCTGTCATACATGAAGGGACTTGCACAATATAACTATAGCTTTATGGGACGTATACCGAGGGTTTAACTGGCACAGAAAATATACGAATTTACTCATACAAACACTCGTAGTTCTCTCCGTGATGTCGTTTGCCCACTTTATGCTCTTACAGTATTCCAGGCTCAGGCAGGCATAGTTAGTGACCACATGGTAAAAAGATGTTAATCCTATCGCAAGGGACAATTAGATCCCTCGTGACCTTCGGGCGACATGCTTGCTGCCTCAAGAGTCGGTGAAACTAAGATAATATGATCTTGTAATCAGCTCAATTAGATAGTTTTGAATCCAGGTATAACAAGATTTAAAGATTGATTATCTGTGAACATTAATTTTGACCAAAGATGATCTGACTTGAGTAGTTATATGTTATAGTGAGACACTGTTAATCTCATATTCTTACTTCCTCAAGATTTTTTTTTGGGTGTTAATGATGTATTTAGACATTTAGATTAATTAATAAGAGTAATCGTGCCGGGATACAGTAAACGAACAACTTTTTATTGTCAGTTTAGAAACCTAGAGTTGGATTACTGGCGACAATACCACACTCTCGCGTAGGATAGTTAGGCCTAATGCCACCGTTGCGTAAACTATTTCACCTCTGACACTAATTCTTTTTACTAGTAACCCTCTATTAAATGTATGATGTGACTGAATCAACTATATAGATTCCACGGTCTACTATGAGTAGAACTTATCCTGTTACCCCCCGCACCTAGTTTACAGTCTATGAACTGTAGTTCATTTGTATCTCGTAATAGCTCTAATAAGTGCGTTCCCTTTCCTGTTTGCTGATCGAACCGATCTTGCCTGCAGGATTCGCTCCCCTGCCTTCTATTATTCTATTAAGTGACTGATAATTACCTTGATTATCATCATCGAATATCTCACAACACTTGCTTGTCATGTCTGGGGTGTTATACTGTCTTCCATCTAATCTCAACTTTTCTCATATTCTCCTGGCCTTTATGGTTCCCATCCAGTGAATAGTTTTTGAAGGTACTGATTAATAACGATAATATGTTATGGTTTCATGGATTTTTTCATTTTTTAGCATAATCACTGGTTTGATATATATTAGTTGAAAGGAGTTTAGCCACGAAGGGTGGAAATCTGCCCAAATGGAAATGGTTAAAAATAAAGTTGAAGATTTTCATCTCCAAATTTTATTCTGCAATATCTATATTAGCTCCAGGTATGATAGATACAGGTGATAATGTAGACATGTTATGCAGTTAGTCTGCATGGAAGTATTGGGATGTGATATAGTTCTTAAGACAGTTATAATGATCGGCTCCCACAATACACTTCTAATGAAATATCTCATATTCAAAATCCTAAAATTGTAGCTATAACATACAATATAACACTCCGCTCTTTTACCGCACGACAGTGTCTTTGTTTGTAGTACTTACATCATTCAAACGAACGCATTTGTTTATAGACGAATATCAGTCGTAAGTTGTCTGTCGGTGACCTACACAAAGAATTATAGATTAGTAAAATATGTAGATATTATCGAACCGATTTCCTTTGTGCCAAACCTCAGAAGTTAAAAATTCATAATTAAAATTACATGGACCAAAAATTATAAATCTGGATCACAATGGTCAGTGGCTCCTTATATAACAAATTTTCGAGTTGTGTGTGAACTCTCTTAAGTCAGCATATAGTAGATCGATGTCGAACTTTTCAAATGCAGAATGTCACCTTCGCCGATGATATTTACTTAAAAAAATATTTCACTAAGTTCATTTGGCATGGAGTGCTCATTAGGAAGGCTATTACTCTTAGATATTTAGCAGACAATGTAGTCGTTAGGAAGATTCTCTCATATGAGACACATTTTAGCCCTCTTACCCTGAGCTAGGGATAAACCTGTTCAGACTACATGGGGCGCTTGATATGCAATCTCTATGGTGGGCCGCAAGAAAGTATAACACCTCTGGTGTTGAGCTATAGAGATTTTTTCTCACTTTTTAATATTTTTTACCGGCTCTCTCTCTAACAACGAGTCAGTGTTGTACCACCTTCGTGAGGGCCTACTCCCTTCTTTTGAGTGGAACACTCCGCAACGCTGGGTTCCCAGTACAATTTTTCGGTGGTGCATCTATTTGGGCTGAGGGGGTCCAAGAGGGCCAGTTTTGTTTTTAAAGCCTATTGCGTGGTGATAAAATAGTGTGTGTGAGGAAAGCGTCAGGGATGGATGATACGGTAATGAGAAGAACTTGAACGGACCTCTTTACGACCAGCTACTCACTCGTGTAAAAAACCTTGACGTGAAGGCTCAGCACATCACCTCAATTCCGCACCCCCTGGTCAGACCTTTGCATACTAGAACGAGCACATATAACAAGTGGCAGTCTTTTAGAAAGGATATCTGAGCCTCATGATGGGGAGAGACAACTAGGGATCCCTTGTGGTAGAAAGGATGAAATTGGATAAATGATATACCATTTTCAATGTGCAGATTATACGAATTATAAATTGTCTCTCCAGCAGTACAATAGGTTGAAAGTTTATTTATTAATACTTCACAGGTCCGGGGATAATGAAGATTATAGGAATTTGATATCTTTTCACTAACCGTGTACGAAATAACAAGCTAGATCAGTAATCAACAGTATGGTGTGGTAATATGTGTTCCACAGATGGATGGGATACACACATCATCAAAATTCGAAGTCGTTAGATTCCAGATTCTGATGTAAATCTCAGCAATCATTCCTTTTTCGTATTTTCGCCTGCTGCATTGGATCATCTTGACTGTACACTATATATTCTATCCGCGCATTGACAGTCTTATTACATATGTAGGACTAATACGCTTAACTTCATTAGATTTTACCCGTTACATTGTTTAGAAATAATCTCTCGAAGTGATTCACCTGGATGGTAAAGACTGATTCTTCTTTGATATTTGCTGTACACTATTCTTACGCAACATAATGAATTTTATTATCTCAAGCTATATATGAAAAACGTGTTACAGTGAGGTATATAGGAATCCACCAAATCAGTTACGTACTAGTGGTACCTGGACATGTCACGTCAATGCGGGTTCCTTAGTAATTCAGATCCGAAGCGGTCCACACCTTTTCAATCACTTATGTACATATTGTGTTTATTGAACTGTCTGAAATTGAGTGTGTTTCATCAGTGCGTAAATCTCAAATAAATCGACTTGATAATTGACTGATGAACTGGGGTGTTTAGATAGGAATTTTCCGAGATTAGTCGCGCGACAATGTTCGCATATATACCATAGGTCTCATGGAGTAGGGAGTTAATATCTTTAGTTGTAATAGTTTTTTAAAGACGTTTCAATCTATCAAAACCCAAAATTGTCATCAGACTCACGATCATTAACGCATTAGTTTAGGCGCTTTCCTATTGACAGCTTTACCGAATAGCCATACTATTTATGTGTTGCTACTGAATGGAGCCAGATTTGCAAAACGACTTATAAAAACTACACACAAAGTCAAAAGTTCGTTTATCCGATTTAATGTATTGGTTTCATGTATTTAATATGTTCTGGATTCAATTTACAAATTAACAATGTACATGTAAACCTCGAAATTTTAACGTATAGTTCCTCGCTTTTGTCGATATTACATTAGTCTCTATGAATTAGTGCGAGGAATCTCACTATCGTAGAGTCGTGAGCTATAGCTTGTTATTAAATTATGTAATTAATGTGGGTTTGAACGTTGGTGAATGTCGTTTATCACAAGTACATGCTCTGTATTTTGGTGTAAGTAGCAGTTTGACTCAATGACAAATTATGCATTCGATATATCGGTATGATTAGAAAATTACATTGGGTGCAATTAGGTTCACCTAGAATCCGATAACTGTAATTCTTGTAGTTCTTGGAAAGCTAGGTCCGAAGCAAATAAAGCAACATAAGTCTACGCAGAGGGAAACATGTAGGATTAAAGTAGAAAATTACGCAATGGGGTTTTTTGTTGTATAGTAGGAAGAAATCCTTATTATCAACTCGTGAGGCAGGATTTCTCTCGTATTATCACTTACGTGCTTATCGCACTTCGTGGAAAAATCCAAATTTAGGACATTACCTAGCGTCTCACTTCGAGTTTGGAAATATAATTCATCTAATCCCAAACAACAACAACATCTTGATAGCTCGCTCATCTATATTGACTCCATTAAAGTACACTTGAATTGTAATGTGTAGTTAATGTCATTTATACATCTATGCTTGTAGATACTTCTTCATTCGGGATATTTCTCAATTTCTATGGATAATACTTTACCAAATTGGAGGCGCGAAGCATCAAGACTGTTTTAAGTATTAAGTTTATATGTATTATACACCCTCTAATAGTAAAGGGGGTGGCGGGGTTGTGCTTAGAGGAAGTCCAGGTCCAATTAGTATAACATGTCATTCCCAACACAAGCTTATTCGAAATTTAGAGGATCCCGGGTAACATAATACCTTCAATAACACGAAAACATGAACCGTACCTCCATGTATTTGAAAATTGGTGTAACCTGCTACGGCGAAGAACGTTAAGATACTGGCAGCCAGTATTACTCTAAACACATATGTAATTTGCAATTAATAATTTTTTACTCCGGGAATAATACGTCGCATATACGTAAATTTTTTACAGTGTTTCATTGTGATTACTATTCAATAAATCATAGAATTTTCGACCGGATTTTGTTGTAGTACATACAATATGGGCGTTGATTTTATGGGACGTTAGAAGCGTGACTTTTTCTCCACCCTCAACCCCGACTCTGTGCGTGGTACCAATTTCCAACTATTGGTTTTTATGTAATCTAAGACCGGAAGTAGGTAAGATTAAACAAGTGAGAAAGCATCTGTAGACTGCTCTCGGGTATACAAACCAGTTCATTTAAAGAAAAACCCAAGACTCTCCCAGGAGGGTTTGACCCCTGCTCACCCCCGGGCGCCGAACTGTGGCCCCCCCCCCCCCCCAAATCCTAGTTTTTACCTTTCCATAGTATTCGCACACAAAGTTACCAAAGTTCAGCTTATGTGACTTACTCATCTTTTAAAAAGGTAACAATGCGCCCCACCCCCCTAGAGCCCTCACCTCTACCCACTTCGACAATTCTGGGTACTTGTCTCCGCACACAATGTTAACAGTCAGGTAATAACAGATGTCTATAATTCTGGTTATCCGTGTGCCTTTAGCAATTCTATTAGGCGATGCGAACTTTTAAGCAAAAACACGAGTTAACGATTTAACCATTAAGCGTTTTTATGATAACATGAAGAGATGTGGAATTCGAGACTGTTTTATAGTGTAAACGTTTTGCATCAGTCTCACTGCTTTAGAACATGGAAGGGTACTGGTAGCGTACTATCGTGAAAAGAGGGTCATCATCTAACCTCAGACGAATCTCAAAGCTCAACACAAGATAACCCGGGAACTGTTATTTTAGTAATAGTTATGATGGAGTAAATAATATAAATATAGACTTAGTGCACGTAAAGCTCCCAACTCCTGGCCGGACTACAGTAAAGTGACTCGTGATGTTACGTTTTTCTCACACGATCTATAGGGAGGCTACAAGGACGCATTAGCTCAGTGTACATATACCAGCTAATAATTAATCTGGACTTAGCTTCCACGGCAGCTCAAATTTATATAAGGATTATCAATGGCCTCCTCAATTCACATTATACGGGCTCCGTATAAGAAGTCGCGTTTGGAAAGGCGTAAGCGCTTACTCATTTCGGTGATGTCGATTAACACGTGAAGTGCTATTTTTTATTTCGAGAGACTCACAAAAAAGAGGTGAAATTACGTCGATGTGTCACTCTCTTTCAAAGTTAATGTAGAACAGCTCTGAAATGTCTAATGTAATTTAAACTGTATATCGCTATAACCATCTTGTTTAATGGAGAATGAAAATCCAAAATTTATCCTATTCAAGAAGAAATGAGGAGGCTCATCCATACTCCCCATGAAGAATTCATTGATCGTCAAAAACAATCATACTGGAGAGAAGCGAAACTAAACACATATAGACGGATTGTAAGTGTGTCATCAAAACTACACATGATTACTTGAGTAGAAGCAGGACGCTCACGACCTCCTAGACACTGGTACTGGTGATCACACTACTCACTTTGCTATGTACTATGTCTTCTGTCACATCTTTGTTCCCTCCCAGGATATCTTTCCCTCTTCTCTTT
>CAJDSM010130480.1:0-16239 GCA_903981925.1 Ostrea lurida | reverse complement strand
ATATTGTGGCTGACCTGTTTTTTTGTGTTCTATGAGGCAGAGTCCTGTTCGTGACCTGCATGAGGGGAGACTGAGTCTCTAGCGTGGCCTTAATTCACATTTGGATATTGACGGCGTTTTGTTTATTAGATAATGCTTTTCATTTATATGTCGATTTAGTATATCCCAGCGAACCTAGAGATAAAGGACACCGCGGGGTCTTTCCCATGTCGGCCTGTACTTGATATTTTATTGAACATTGACATTGACGGCAAAGCTCCAGAGCTCGAACTTTTTATGACTTTTCATCGTTCACTTTCCATTTCTTATGTAGCAATATTCGCATCATCACCTGCATATGGTGTGTAGGTATCCCCAACTCATCGATACGCAAGATATTGTTCTGCGTAATGACAGTTTTTGAATCGAGGCAAGACCCTAACTTACAAACAAGTTTGTTGAAGGGGTTTCAAACCAGTCCACATTCAAGGCAGCAATTTCGTAAATTGTATGGTCCGTTATAAATGTTTAGGTTTACCAGTATGACCCAACCATTGAGTCAAATGCTGTCTGATGTGTTTCAATAAGCAAGTGTAAAGCCGTTTCCTACACTGATTTGAAAACTACGGATTTGCTCCGTTTACCCACAGGGGTCGTCACAAATGGACTCTCTTCTATTCTATCATTTACAAGTTGTAAAATGTAGAATAGGACTGTATCAAAATTTTGATAAAGACAAAAAGTTTCGTGACGACCCCTGTGTTCTATTTTAGACTTACGAAGAATGATCACTGTTCGTTATCCTTTGCTTTTACATTCAGCTCGTCAGTTGGCGACTTTAGTATAAATCCATAAACGATACCAAACCCCTAACGCACCAGATGCGCATTCGACAAAACATGTCCCCTGTGGTGAAAGAATTTATAGAAGGAAACGTTTCTGTTTTCCTTGTTTGCACATGGTCTCTAATCTGATTTATAACAACAAATGTAATGGTTGAAAGGGGTGTTTAATATTCCTTGGTGTTCATGCTCTGCAAATGAAGTTAAGTTGGAAGGCCGAATTTCTATACAATTGCAAAGCGCATCTTGTGTAAAAAAATTAATAGTTTTTTTTTTTTCGCAAAACGATCTATACTTTATGACAAGCAAACAATAAGATCGAATTTTCATAATAAAAAATCGTGCCAGCTCCATTTAAAGTAGGCAGATTGATAGCATGAAAGTTCAAAATCATCTTTACAGGGGGAGAATATGCAACGTGTGGGAGGATTATCCGGGTTTTTCTGTGCATTGTAATGATAGCGGAAGCACTGAACGAATGCCGCATCACCGTGGAGACCTGGAATACAGCGGTCCATGGCGTTACAATGTGCAGCCCTCCAAAAATTCTACCACTGATCAAGAGACGAAAAAATGGTCGGATACCCCAACAGTGTTTACAAGCGAGTCTGGTACAGCCAGGTTGTGTAAATACTAACAGAAAATCAACAAATACATGGTAATCATGGGACGAGTGGAAATATTAATTACAGCCCTAATACTGGATTTTTACCCTGCTTTTAAATACTTTAGCTTTTAAAAAGATTCATTGCTGGATGTTCAACGAAAACGAAGAAATTTAAAATATTCATGATCATTCGACAAGTGATCAGTCATTTGAAATATTACCTTGTTAAACTACGCACGTCTGAAGTGATATTAAAATTATGTTGGAGTTCCACATTGCAATTGAATATCTTGGTAGTCTTCAGTGATCAGTTTCTTTTGGAAATTTCCCTAGGACCCAAGCTTGTTCTCCATTTATTATTTGAGTTTTCTTAGAAAAACATTCGTATGGGCAGAATCTATGAAATAACTTCATTTTTGATAAAGAACAAATTGATGTTGACATCTACATGTAGAGTAGAAGGCAAGATACGAACAGTGAATCAAATCTGTAAGTCCTAAATAGAATACAAACAATAAATAAACCACAGTACCCCTGGACATACCAGAGCGGGATCAAGGTGCCAGGAGGAAGTAAGCATCCCCTATTGAACCGATCACACCCGCCGTTTGAGCCCATAGTCTTGATCGGCGTAAACGGAACATATCCGTAGTCAAATCAGGTGGAATAACGGCCTAACAATGGTTATGAAAACACATCAGACAGCATTTGACTCAATGGCAGGTCATATTAATTAAAACTAAATTGTTATAAACGACCAATAGATTACGAAATGCTGCTTAAACGTGACTGTTGAAACCCCTGTGACAACAATTTGTCTGTAAGTAGCCTGCCTCGATTCAAAAAAACTGATCGTAAGTTGACGGATGGAGAAGCTGAATCGTCCGTTTGTCAATAAAGTTTGAAGTAGTTAGTTTGCCGTAATGTCAATGTTCCAAATAAAATAAATCCAAGTACGAAAGCAGGCAATGAGACTCTGTGATGTCCTTTAATTTCTATTGGCGTTTGGGATATATTCGAATCTGACATAAAAAGAATATGTTGACGGTGTTTTATGTATTGATAATAATCATTTTCCGTGCCCACGTAAATCATAGGAGCTTAGCTCTCTATATTAATACCTGTTTACCACAAAAGTAATTCAGAGAGAGGGGGGGGGGCTTACATATGCATTGCGTCTGCTGCTTACTCCAATTTATGTATGTATAATTGTTATACATGTACATGTATATATACATAAATAAAATACATTTCATATAAAAAAAATCCTAATGTATTCTTAAAAAAAAATAATAAAACGGAGACCAGTATGTACCCGAAATTTTCTTAAGTACTGTGTTGAAGTGTTTGAGCAAGTGGTAATTAAGGGGTCTGGCAGAATGTCATTTTTTATTTTTATACAGAAAAATATTTTTAACTTCGGAATTTGTGTTCAATACCGTTGCAATAAAATATGTTCAAACCAAATAAAAATGAGGACCACTGTCTCGCCCATTCTCACGGACATTTCCGCAGTCCATAGTAAAATGTAAAGATTTGTACGAATATCCTTTGTAGGAATCCAGATGACCTCCACAGTGTTATAGTATGTGTCGGATGCATCGCACGCCTAATCGTCATAATGAGGCACTGTTGAATTATCATTTAACGAATAATGAGTTACACGTGACAGTATTTGAATTTTGTAAACATTGATTACAAATCAAACCAGGCCCACAATTAGATTTCAAATGTTAATAGAACAAATAATGGAATTATTCGTATCTCAAAATAAATCAAAAATTGTATTTATGACTCATCAAAGATCAAATTACACACCAGTCTGTACATTATAAACATTGTATGAACTAACATCCAACCCACTGGAATTGTAACAGAATGGTAACAGTCACATTACATCTAATTACATATACATTTACGCTTAAGTTTTAGCATTGCTATACATGTATGTACGAACGTTGCGCCTCGAACGTTGTAATGCGCTGTTAAAATACACATTGGCTGTCCATATTACCTGATAAAGAATGTGACATTCTTATGCGGCTTGCCCTAACTGCATGACACAACATGTTATTGTTTAGTCGTGTACATTTTTTTTTTTGGTTTAATTGTTGTACCAGAGTCGCATATATAAAAATGATATAAGATTGTTCTAAACACAGTATAGACTCTCACCTTAAGTGTCAGAAGCACCAAACCTTCATAATTTATCTAAATGCCGAATCTAGTCTACTTTCGGTTCAGACTCGATAAACGTTAAATGTTCTACCAGCGCGTACAATGTATCATATTGCACTGATTACCAATAAAACCAAGAACCGTAACTTTTGCTAACGGATAGGTCCGCCGTTTTTACATATTAATGCATATATATGCATCTTAAAATAATTGCAGCTTCAAGTTGACAAGTTCATTTAAATTCGCTCGAACCACAATATGTGGTACACGAGATGTGCATTGAATAAAAATATGTGTAGTGCCTGTTGTGCAAGTATTCTTCACTAATATTTGATAAAGCACTGCATTCTAATGTATATACTGAAATTCATCCGCATTTTTTATATTCATTACGCAAGAAACAAAATCTTTCATTATATGGAATAATGGCCCATCTACCAGTCTCTACTGGAAGGCGGCGATTTGTGCGGGTACCAAATTTGAGAAGAATACAAGATCCAAATTTTTAGGTAATATTTTTTAAAATATTTTTCACGTCCAAGATTTATCTTAGATTCTGTATATCATACCTTTGGATGAACTAAACATATCGCTCCACCATGTTTGAATAAACTGATCCTGAAATCCGGCTTTGTTTGACGGCAATTATTATCCATTTTTCATTTACGTTTCTCTTGTAAATGCCATATACATGTACATGCATTTGAAAGTCCATATGTTTAAAATTCTATGAATACATTTCAACTATACAGGGATTTTAACAGTGCTGATAAGATATTGTGTATTTAAAAAGTATGAAGTACATTTACAATTCTAAAATAATAACCTTGCAATAATTTGACCCAGTATGAAATCATTCTACTACATTAATATAAATTTGGAAACGATGGTTTCACCTTAGACCATAAAAGAAGGAGCTGAGATTTTCAGCTTTAGAATATATTTCAGACATTTGTTATATCATTATTGTTTAATTAATGCATTGAAATGTCCTTCGTGAATTTTTCTTTAGAATTGAAGTTTAGACATGCAGTACGTCCAAATACATGTAGCTTGCAAAATTGATCTTCGTACATATCCTCAAGTGTGATTATACATGATTACAAAAATTAATTTGTGTCTTTGATCATTGCTTTGTTCCTTTCTAATATTTCATTTACCATTTCTGTCATCAATTCTACATTTTGTTGACAATTTAAAAAAAAACAAACGTGTACTGGATTTTATTTTTTTTTTTTTTTCACTGTGATGTCGGCGACTGGATTTGTTACTGTTATTAAAAAAACCTACAGGTTAAATTTCTTCTAAATTAGAAGCGTACTAAGGAGTTACTATGAACGCACTGGGCCGTTTATTACCCGTCTGTCCTTGTGATAGACGTATACATAGTTAAGTGATTTACAATCTCCGGCTAAGCAGCCGTTCCTTTCTGTTGTGATTTGGTAAAAAATGCATGAAATTGTAAAAATTGTCTTTAGATTCCCAGTTGGTTAGCATGCCTGTTTTTTTCCCAAGGGATATAATTTGTTTGTGATATAATTTACGTTCGAATTAACAATATAACCAGAATTTCATTCTTTAAAAAAATGACATTGAAACGAACCAAGAAAATTGCAATTAATGGAATTATATGATATAATTATGCAGAGTAATCATTTCATTTTTTTTTTTTTTTTTGCGTGAAAACTGAAACGCACATATTATTATCGGCCGAGCGGCCGATCTATTTGTGATTGTGTTAGGTTTAGGATCTGCAACTTGGGGAGAGCGGGAAGTCGTTTGTTTTAGTGGTTTCGAAAATTTTGATCTTAAGTAATGATGTGGTAAAGTTGCTAAATAAGAAGGATGTGTTGTAGAGGAATAAGTGATAGTTGAATAAAAGTAATTATAATATCTGGTAAATCGATTGCATTTTAATGTTTTAGTCATTATTCAACGAATAATTATTAATTTACGATTTTTATAAGGTGTTTTACAACAAGAAAGTACTCCAGATGAATGGGCATGGTGTAAAAAGTAAGGAGCAGATTCTTTATGAGGTTCGCAGATTAATGATATAGCTTAAGAATAGATTAACACGTTATTGTTGTTTGAATATGTTGCAGGCTTCAGATATTTTTGATTTAGATCTATTTTGACTTATGTTGTAATGTAAATCTCAACCTGCAAATCTGATGTTGCATTCATATCTTATTTAGCAATAGATCGAATATGGTATCGCATTCATCATGTGTGGCAGAGATCCGGAGTATCCTTTCAATTCTATGTTTGATTTCTGCACAACATTTTGACATTTCAAAATATTTATTATTTGCATGCATACTGATCAGACGTGTGCATTTAAATAATAGTGATAGAAGAAGACAGTTCTTGAGAGGATCGCTTGAGGAGAAGAGGGAAATGCCTGGAAGCATGGGAAATTTGGATTTCAACGTAGAACGGGCGTGGAGAAACTATCGGAGAGGCAGGCCCGTCTTAAGCATGTCGGGTCGTTTTCTGTATGTTTCTTTGTGGATTTAAAATTTTAGCGGACGAAATTTGGATGCTTTAGCATCACAAAACTTATGCTTTGTTCTTTGTTTTTGTTGGCCCTTTATAATGAGGGGGGGGGGGGGGGGGGAGACTAGGTAAAATTGTCATGGTGAGAATCTAACAGGGAGGTTAGGATATACTTAGAACTCCTAATATGACTGTACTCGATAGACTTGAAAAGATGGGGTCCATATTCTTTTCCTTAAAATTTTGTCGCGTTGGACCGAATAGAAGCTGGGAAACTGTTAATGGTGCATATTGTCAGGGCAAGAAGGATCCAATAATTTTTCTACTTAGTTACGGCGGATCTAGGTGAGGCCGGGTGGGCGGATGCAAACTAATTGCGGAAAACTTTGTTATAGACTTGAAAACTTTGTACTGTATAAATGCCTTTTTGCATTTAAAGATCTGCATGTCAAAGACAGGGGGGATGCCATTTATTTTTTCTTCAATGTTATGGGGGATGGGGGTCTGAAAAAGGGGTTTGAATAGCATTTAATAGCTTGTGATCAACGCACTTATTCTCGATAATGATTATCGGTACTTAGCTTTAATTTTTTAACTGAGTGCCGATGTCTATATTACTAAATTGACGAAATGTATTTCTCGAAGTAGTTACTCCCTTCATTGGTCTTTATTCTGTTTTATGACCAATTTGGCCCTGAATTGGTAATAATACTATTCACACAGTTGTAAAATGCACAAGCAGGGACAGTGGTTTTTGATCTTGTGGAAGAAAGTTTTACTTAGAATAGAGTACTACATGCCTTTTGTAAGGATAATTATTTTGGCATTTCAACTTGAAATGAACTAGAAAAACTGATTGGTCACAAGGGCCCCGCCGAGGGCTATCAAAGGAAAGTGGACATCTGTGGTGAAAGGTGCTGTGAACGCCAGAAATTATCACTTCTGCCTCGTTTTCTTGCAAGAAGTAACCGCAAGTTATGCAAAGTTTTTTCAAAAGTGTACTGATAAAAACTTTTTGAGTATCGCATCAACCGAACGAAAACGTTGACCGAACAGACGGACTAGACAGACAAAAAGGTGGCTGTGCCGCTATTAACCCAAAATTTTATACACTTCTGCCCTCTTATTGTAGAGTAACAATTATGCAAAGTGTTAGAACTGTACGATAAAAACTTTTGAGTTATTGGCCATCACATCGAAAATTGATGACGGACAGACGGAACCGAGCAGAAATTTTATAGCACTTCTGCTATTTATTGTACGAGTACCAATTGGTGCAAATTGTTCAAAGCTGTAACGATAAAAACGTTGTTGAGTTATCACATCACCCAACTTCAGTTATCGCAATCCGACCAAAAACTGTTGACGAACAGACGGACGGACGGAACCCAGAAAATGTTATACACTTCTGCCTCTTATTGTTAGAGATACAATTGTGTAAATTTTCAAAACTGCTACGCATAAAAACTTTTTTGAGTTAGCGCTAGTAACATCGAACAATGATGGCGGACGGACGGAACCGCAGAATTTATAAACACTTCTGCCTCGTTAATTGTTAGAGTACATTGGTGCAGAGTAGTTTCCAAAACTGTACAGTAGTGGAGAAAAGCCAGGCGTTCCCTACGCCAAGGTTTTTTGAACTAATAATCGCGCCGCCCATAGCGCCACCCGAAGCGGGTGGCCCGCAGGAAAAGTGACGTAAAAAATCAAGTAATTAACAAAAGGTTATGCTATTAATATGAAATGGAAACTAATTACTCGCAATGAACAAGAAATCGATAGGTGTGTACAAATTGTGTTCTAAATCAATTATTAATGGAATTAGAATTAATTAATTGAGAATTCATAAGTTATGGGATTTTTGATAAATTGGAGGACACCTGTTTAGATTCATCCAGTAGAAGAAGATGAAATGAAATAAGTTCGTGTTGTGGAAGAATCAATAACAGATAATGAAGAGACTTGTTGATTTAAAATTTTGCTTGCACAGTTTAGAACATGATTGACTGTTAAAAGTTTTCAAATGCCTTTCCTTGCAAGAGTTTGTATATATGTCCAGTAAAATTCAAGTTCTGACTAAATGATACAAGATTATACAAATCAGCTCTCTGCTCTGCTCTCTCCTCGTCTCGTCTCCTCTCTCTCTTCTCGTCTCGTCTCTCTCTTCTCTTTTCGTCTCTCTCGTCTTCTCTCCTCTCTCTGTCTCTCTCTCTCTCTCCTCCCTCTCTCTCTCTCTCTAAATCATCCAAGCGTTGGAACTTGTCGTTACGATGCGATTTTTATCAATAAAGATAAACAAATGGAATGAAGATTGAAACACCTGCCTATCGTTTACATTTTAAAGTGAGGTGCAGCGGAAAATGGGGGCTTTTTTTTTTTTTTTTTTTAAAAGAAAAAAATATCGAATTACGTTGACACGTCCCAATCAGATTTGTTTTTTACATGTATCAGCCAAGAAGATCAGTATATTACCTCATTGATAGAAGGACATCAGTAAGTTAATGTAGGGACACTAAAAAAGGGGGAAAGAAGGGTAATGTACTATAGAATAGTCCAATCAGATTAGTTGTTTTACTAGAGTTGTCATGGATTTTTTTTTTCAAAAGAAGAATATAACATTGTAAAAGATTTCATTCCGACTCATTTTTAAAAAAGCACTTGCCACAAGTGTGCTGATTCGATGAACGCACTTTGTCAGGGTATTTGTTGATCTGGATAAACAACACAGAAGGTAAGAGCCTTGATTATCTTTATTAATAATTTTTTTTAGATATTTTTTTCCATTCAGATTTCTTTAAATAAGATATTTTGATTATACGTTTTAAATTTTCTTAATGATAGGTTATAGATGTATACCTTCCCGGTACCTTGAAAAATTTACTTAATGTTTTATCGTCAACTGTGAGAGTAAACAGTTTTACTCGACGAAGCTGGTAAAAGTCTATTTAAAATTCTCCCCATTACGAATAAACCAACTAAATCTTATAGTGCCCGTACCCTTCGAGGTTAGTTACTGACAATGTAATTTAAAACTGAAATTAAGGTTTGTTTTATAATTGTTTGATAGAAATATAAATGTCAATTTTTTAGGGTAAATCTATGTTTGAAAAATCAAGTTTGTTATATAAGAAAAAAATGGAAATATCAAAGATGTTCTAGTTATGGTTACTTGGTTGTTCACAAATGAATGAACAATTAAATTAGCTGGACTTTTATACTTTTATCAAGACATAAAGCTTTCCATGCACATCAAACCATGGGTTCCAGCGGCACACCTTTTGTGGAGTTTGCCCAGAAGTCTTTTTAAAAGGTAAATTCAGAATTTACTTGCGTCATCAGAGAATGGTCCACGGGATGTTAAAGTTATTCGCAAGTGCGAGAACTGTGGGATACAGTTTTCGAAGAACCGACAGTCATGCTTGACACTCCTGAGGAGACACCATTCTCACACGATCCTATATCGTCCATGGATCATTCACTTCGAGCCATTAAATCAAATAGGAGGAGGAAGATAATATAATGGAAAACGAAATACCGAGAATCGGAAACTGTATCCAATAGGAGGGGCTGTATCACTCAAAGAAAGAGCAGGCTTGCCTGGAAACCTCATGTGAACGTCTCATACCCGCCGGAGATTCAAGGACCAATATATGGCCAATGGGAGTTTCTCAAAGCACGGGAAGGAGAAAATTTTAGATTCAGTATTAGGGACACATTAACGGACGAGACTGAGAATAATGTTTTAACATTACACTTCAGGGTATATAAACGTGTTAGTCAATATTTGTTATATGATTTCATTATCACTGAAAACGCTATAAGTATAAAAAGAATCTCCCAACACAATATAAAACTTCAAGAAAGAAAACCTTTATTATATCGAATATATGTATATATATTATATCCTATCAGGGTCAGTATGTCACAAAATCCAAAAGGCGAATCGAGTTCGAAAGTGAACGACGCGCCTCATTTTTCACCTGGACGATGTCATATTGTTTTTTAAAATATGGTAAGACATCGTAGATGGGCGATTAAAGATGAAGTATCAAGAAAATCTGACATCATTTTTGGGAAATTCAAGCGCGAGGGTAGTAACTGGTCGTTTGGACAAGTCATCGGTGCCAACGTAAAACGTTGTGAAATATCAACCAATCAAAGGGATTCGGAATTTCATTCCCTTCCTTCTCAGTTAGCGAAGAAGAAAAGCCATTTGTCAACGTTCAGAACACTGATTCAAAAAATGTTTTATGTGGTCCGTGCTAGCGGCCCTTCACCTACATTTTGGGAGTCATGCAACATCCTATAGAGTTCATAATTATAAACAGATTCAAGAAGAACTTGATTTTTGGGATATTGATTTCCCAGTTCGTCTTGTTGACGTCTCAAGTTTGCAATGCCGAAATGCAATCTGCAGTCATGTTTTTCGGTTATGAGAAAGCGAGTTATTTTACCCTCTTCATTTTATCGAACAAAGAGGTGTAAGACATGTTGATTTACTTCTTCTGGAGGCAAGGAGGGGACAAAACCACTACTGGCTGATAAAAAAAATTTTTAATCGATTGCTAAGCCGATCAAACCAAAGACAGGAATCAGTACTTCTATTGTCGTACTGTTTGCACGGTTCACCAAAGAGGAATTCTTAATAAACATCTACGCGTACTGCAGGTCATGGGGCTCAAAGGACGAAATGCCATCAGAGCGAAAATAAGTGGCTTCAGTACACAGGTGTATCCAAACAACTCAAAGTACGTATGTGGTATTGCAGACTTCGAGTGTATTCTAGAAAGACGATATTGAATGCCAGCCAACCCTCGAAAATCCTCAATCCTTAAATTAGCTCGACACATCCCATGCTGGCTTTACATATAAGATCGTTTGGCATCTCTGATGATCTAACTGGAAAAACATGTGACTTACAGGAGGTCCCCTGACACGCAGGGAAGTTCGTCGAAACCATGGTTAACAAATCTCGAAGAAACGTCTCGTTGAAAAATCTACGGTCCCCAAAGCCGTTGAGGATGACCAACAGAGACGAACAAAATTTCAGAGAAGCTACTATTTGATAGCATATGTATAAGATTTAGATTGGAGAAATCGGTCCCGAGACCTGCCCCAGTCACCGGAAAATTCCGAGGAGCAGCTCATAATTCCTGCAAATCTAACTTTACAAACTGAGGGAGAAGAATTCCAGTTATTTTCAATATCTAAAAGGATATGACAACCGCTCACCTCTCATGTCCGCGATGCAAAATGAAACAGAAAGGAATCACTGCATTCCGCAAAAATCACGAAAAATACATATCCTCTCTTTGGGTAAACTCGATTTTATCGGATTTTTCCAGTTTCCTCCTATTCTCTAGAAAAAACTTGTTTAGTGCAATCTGTCAGTAGCAAGATTTGAACAAGTTAAAAAGCATCTTAGGTCTTTATATTCAAAGGTTATCGATCCAGGTCATTCTGATGTTAAGATGCAGCTGCTCAGCCCGAAAGGGAGTCTATCCGTATAAATATATGGATTCGCTTGATAAATTTCAAAAGAATCGCGTCTTCTTCACGTGATGCGTTTTACAATGACCTTGAAAATGAGAAACATATCTCCGAAGATGATTAACAATCATGCCAATACCGTTGTGGACGACTAATGATGATTAATACCGCTTGGTCCAATACCACGATCTGTATGAAAGCAAGACGTTCATGAGTTTGTTAGCAGATGTTTTTGATAAATTTTCGGACATCTGTATGGATATATACAGAATTAGACCCCGCCCATTTTTATTAAGCATCCCAGGTCTTGCGTGGCAGGCTGCATTGGAAATGACTGACGTAAAACTAGACACTTTTGACAGATTCCCGAATATGCATTTGTTCATTAGAAAGAGGGGTTGAGAGGCTGGGATAGCATGCATCACTCACGCTATGCCAGGCTAAACAATGCATACTTAGAAGATTATGAACAAAAACACCACCAACCATTTCATTAAACATCTACCTGGATGATAACAATCTTTATGGATGGGCCAGTGACAGTCACTAACCACACACGACTTTGAATGGTTAACCAGAGGGAGATTTTGACAATTTGATGTTTTCTCTCATCCCTGAGAATGTGAAGAGGTTTCATTTTAGAGGTAGACTTGAAATATCCACAACATTCCAATCGACCACCATAACGATTACCCCCTTGCCCAGAATCTTTGAACATTCAACCAGAAATGCTGTCCCCGTATCAAGACCTAAATTTATGACGCGAATTAGGAATGAAAGCACTTGGATGCAACAAACTAGTACCCAACCTTTTACGATAAAATCGCTATGTGTACAATATCGAATCTTTCCAACTGTACCTTTCTTCTGTGGCTTGTTAAATTGACAAAGATTCACAGAATTCTGAAATTCCAGCCAGAACCCATGGTTGAAGTCGTACATCGATTTTAACACACTATGGAGAAAGAAAGCTAAAAATTAGTTTTGAGAAAGATTTTTCTTTAAATCATGAACAACTCAGTGTTTGGAAAGAACAATGGAGAATCTACGAAAGAGAGTTGACATTTCGCTGGTCCATCATGAAAGACGACTCCTCCGTCAAGCTTGGCAAAAAGCCAGGTTTCAAGTAATGTTGTTCAATCGATAAAAATTCCAATGCAAATGTTCTCTTTTTTTCAACACAGTTGCACTGTAATATAGACTCATATTACTGCATGCATTTATCATGCTTATGCATTCTCTATTTAACAGTCCTTTAAGATCTTCAAATGTATGACCTACGTCCATAGAAATCCAGAAACAAAAACCTTGTGTTAAACCAAGGCCCTATATATGTGGGATTCTCCATTCTCGATCTCTCTCCAAACTTCTGAATGTACGACCTCCACTTATAATTTATATGCAAGAAGAAGTACAGTGACCGTGTACAGCTTCTTTTCACGCGACACAGGATTCTCTCTGTTATACACGTTACTACAGACGACTCTATGAAGACGTTGGAAAAGACAAAGATTTGTTCGACTTCAGCGCCTACCCCAGAAAATCACCCCTTGCATAACAGACAAACAGAAATTCTTGGTAACATTGAAGCTGAAAACAGAATCTGTACCGTGAAAAGAAGTTTCGTAGGATTACGGGCTAAAATGTATAGTATGAACACATGGGACCTCAGAAAAAAGAAGTGCCCAAAGGCGTGGTCTAAAGCTGTTATCCGATCCAAATTCAACGCCTGACCCTTATACACACAGTGCTCCTTTAACAGGGAGACTCAAATTGGGAGTCAATGACTCGCTTTCAGTCGGAGAAAGCACGAAATATACTGTAAAATTAAACAAAGACACGCTTTTCCGCCTATGATGACAAGCGGTTTATCTTTGAAGATGGATAAACCTCTTTGCTCATGGACCACTGGAGATGTCAAGAACAGTAACTTGTTTAAATGTTTGAATGATCTTTGTATTTTGTCTTAAGTTTAGTTACAAAGCAATCAAATGTTGTGTCACTGGACGAAGTTGTTAGTTTTTGTACTTACATTCATTAGTATTTTTTTAAATTTGTATAATTGTGATATTAACTTGTTTAGATATTATTATGATATGTAAATAAATATTTGAAAGAAAACAAAACGTTTTCATTCTCAAGAAAATTTTAAATATGACACTTCAGAAAGTTAAAGAGCAAAATAATCCTTTTCTTGTGGACGCATTGGATTAATGTTATAGACTTCATCTCTTATCCCCACCCCTGGCATGGAATTCGATGATGAAAAATTCGGGAATATGTTTTTTTCCCAGCGTCCAAGGTTTCAGATCCCCATTTTAAATTTAACCTACATTTTCTGGATGAATCTGAATTTACATTTGAGCCAATCACAAGACCCTAATATCATCACGTGGTTTAGATATATAAAACGTGAAATCAATGCAAACAACCTTTTGGAATTCATTCACATTTAGGACACTTCGAGTGCGAAGAATGCATAGACACAGTGCACGGGACTGTCACGGTTATTTTTCCGAAAAGATGCACTTATACGACATGAGCGTAATGTGCATGGATTTTAAGGGGAAGAAAGGAACTGGTGGTGGGCACCAACCACACACTGTTGTTTAGCACCACCAGCCACACCACCATTGTCACAAACCGACACCACCACCACCACCACGGTTGTTTAACTACCACCACCAACCACCACACCTTGTCTAACACCACCACCACCAACCGTTTGTTTACACCACCACACCACCGCGTCTCGAGGTTTTTGTTCCAGCATCCTTTTACAAGCCAACGTCTCAGGACCCTTACAAGTTGTGGGAAAACCTATTTTGGTCAAACTTTGACTTCAGAAATAAGTCCATTATTTCTCCTTCTCCTCAGAGGATTGGTTCTGGCTCTATAAAGCGGTGGCCGCCATGTATGATAATCGATTCCGAGAAACAGTGTATCCCCCTGTCGACTTTAACAAGGCATTCCTTTGGATTTGGATCAAGACATCCTTTATTCACCCAGGAACGAGGAATCTGCGTGATTCTTGACCGGACTCTCATGTCAACAGCTTTCCAAAAGATTCGCCAGAATTCAATGAACTCTTATACGGAAGGGAGTCACCATAGAAACCTGTCTGTCCTTGCCATCAATCAAATCTTTTTTCTACAACAAGGACCCACACAACGAAGAAATTGTCATTATCTCGTACTTTTAATAATCCCGTAGATACAAGCAATTATGACCTTGCTTCGAAGATTGTATCCAGAGAATACCGCACACGCTCATGATGGACATTTGTCCAAAGAGGCTACACTCAAGCCATATGCAATATTTGTGCCGTTTATATCGATCTTAAACCGACTACGCCCGATCATCTGCGCTCGCAGCCGATGTTTGTTGCCCATCAGTCCGCACTCTAATAAAGATACGCTCTCTATTTGGGGCCACGCCTACCGATCAAGGACAACAACAATAAAAGAAGATGTTATCCTACAAACAGCCATTCCGAAACGAACCCTTCATAACAGAACAGTCGGACTTTTACACACACAAGCCATCCCTGAAAACAGAAGACATCGCCGTTCTGCTGACGATTGCGGTTTGAGATTTTTGAGAATATACACGACCTTCAAAGACATGTAAGAAGATGGTGTCCAGACAATGTCTCCTTCCAAGAAAACAGTTGTGGAGAAGACAGCGAGATGATGAATCTTCGGTTTAAAAGATTGGATTCCTTTCGAACAAGACACAGCAGTGAGGGAGAAAATCGTGAAACAATAGAAGTCTTTGGACGTTCTCATCGGACAAAGCTAGAAAGAACAACGAAGAAGAAATGGGACCTGAAACATATGAAAAATACAATCGAAAGAGGGCTTTATCGAAGAAGGCTCAAGAAAAAACCGAGAAAAGATGAAGACACAGGACTTAAGAACGTTCGTCACCAAACGTACCGGCACTCTCATTCAACACATTCTCCAGTTGAAAAATGGGTCATCACGCAGCGTCATGGACGATGTAGAAAGACTGTCTATCTGAATGGCTACAAGTGAACGCAAATCCATTAGAACTGCGTTGTAGGAACAAAAACTCGCCGCATCTTCTGGATGAATGTGGGACGATGAGAGTGAGATAGAAACGATGATCGTATCAGACAGGATGCAAGAAAGTGCGAGAGTATGATAGTGAAGAATCAAGGAAGGATGCCTGAAATGACCTTCTTGGAGCAATTGGCATGTTCAATTCCTTGTAGATAGCCAAATTTTCATGTGTAACATTAGTTTGTAAATTTTTCTAGGTTGAGCGGCTTCAACGGAGAATTTGGAAAAATTTGGTGGTCGCATTTTGGAATGCCATTTTGACGCTACTTAACGCCATTTTCATGAAGGCCAGCATATTTTTTTCGTAGTTCCAGGGCATACTCGAAAATAGGTTTAACAAACTATGTTGGACCAAATAATAGATTAAATGCCGTTAGAACTTATTTCTAGCCTTCTTTTTTAAGAATCAGGACCAGACTAGTAGTCGAAACATAGTAAACGGGGTTACCCGCGTCAAATCTAGTACGAAATGACAGCTAACAAGAGGGTATGAAACAAATCAGTCAACATATGACTTGGTGATAATTTGGTAATCGCAAACAAGATCATTATAACGACG
>CAJDSM010130455.1:0-10795 GCA_903981925.1 Ostrea lurida | reverse complement strand
TTCTTCGTCAGTCAAGAAAT
Organism: Ostrea lurida; assembly: GCA_903981925.1. NCBI lineage: Eukaryota > Metazoa > Mollusca > Bivalvia > Ostreida > Ostreidae > Ostrea > Ostrea lurida. The sequence goes on along the minus strand of CAJDSM010130455.1, from coordinate 10,775 downwards.
CAATGTCCCGCTGTGTGACTAGCCCCAAAGCTTTCTCCCCATGTGCCACTATTTGTACTTGGAATTCCAGAAAAACAATCTTTTTTTCGCCTCAATCACATTTTTTACCGTGTGTGTTGGAGACATTACCACAGGATCGAGAAAAACCTTGTTGTATTTCTTGACCTTCCTGACCTCGTTGGCCTGGAATCTTGGGTACAGTTATGGTGGATGACTCTACCCCTCCACAGAGCGCCATTCCTATGGCTATTGAGACTCTGTTACAGTGTCCATGGGAAAGAGACCAATGGTGACTTCAGGGTGATTTTCTGGTCAGGGCAGAGGTGAGATCCACTTCATCAGCGTGAAGTCAATAAACCCTGGCAGTACAGAAAATTCATTGTATGTTAGTCCATCCCATTGTCAAACAGCTGGCCCCCGGTTAAGTCGTCGTCCTGGAACGTATCCCGTCGCACGGTTATCAAGTAAGTTCTGCCATGCTGAAAAACAAAATTCGGAGTCATGATTACAAATTTTCAGTGGAACATTTCACATCCATTGATATAGTCAATAACAATGATTTCCATTCATCATGTCGATTCAATATATCCCAACGAACTAGAAATAAAGACACCACAGAGTCTTCCATCTCTGTTTCGTACTTGATATTTTATTGAACATTGACATTAATGGCAAACTAACTCTCAATCTTATGTGACAAACGGACGATTTCGCTTCTCCATCGTCAACTTCCCACTATTTGGTAGCAATAGTCCATATCACCTGCAATATGGTGTGTATGTCTCTCAACTTATTCGATACGCAAGAGCTTTCTGCGTATAATCATTTTTGAATCGAGGCAAGCTACTTACAGACAAGTGTTGTTGCAGGGGTTTCAACAGTCACGTTTAAAGGCAATTTCGTAAATTCTATGGTCGTTATACAATTTAGTTTACCAATATGACCTACCATTGGAGTGCAAATGCTGTCTGATGTGTTTCATAAACCATGTAAGTTGAACCGTTTTTCAATACACTGATTTGACTAACGACTGTTGCCGTTTCCCCTGAATCAAGACTATGGGCTCACGGCGGGTGTGACCGTCAACACGGGAATGCTTAACTCCTAGGCACCTGATTCCACCTCTGTGTGTCAAGGCCTGTGATGCCCAAGCTCTTGTTTTGTATTATATGCTTAACGGAAGTTGATGTCACTGTTTCGTTATCTTTGCCTTACGTAGTGGCAGTCAAGAAAATCTAACTGAAGACTAGCTCTAAGCCACAGCTCCAATGATAAAGAAAATAAAAAATGATGGATGAATTTTGCTTCTTAAGCGATGCGACAAGTTGCATTTCTTGTTGTAAAGAGCGGGCGTAACTTCTATGAACGGTAATTTAATATTGGTTAAATTTTTGTGGAAACTCCCATTTCAGAGGTGATGACAAAGTATAAGAACTTGGTTGTGGAACACAATGGGGTTACATTGAAAGAAGCCAACTCTATCTTACAGAAAAGCAAGAAAGGAAAACTTCCCATTATGAATGACGAGGGCGAGCTGGTGGCACTAATAGGCAGGGCAGATACCAAGAAAAACCGAGAATTCACGCTGGCATCGAAAGACGACAAGACGCAGTTGTTGGTTGGGGCAGCAGTAAGCACGCACGAAGAAGACATGAAGCGGCTGGAACTTGTGGTGCAGGCAGGCGTTGACTTCGTATATAGAGCTCGATTCCTCACAAGGAAACTCCATTTATCAAATGAATATGATAAAATACCTGAAGAAGTCCTACCCTGCAGTTCAGGTTATTGGTGGTAATGTCGTCAGAGCAGCTCGAGCCAAGAATCTCATCGACGCAGGAGATGATGCTCTTAGAGTGGGTATGGGGAGTGGATCTATCTGTATTACACAAGTAATGGCCGTCGGAAGACCACAAGGAACAGCAGTTTACAAAGTGGCGGAGTATGCCAGACGGTTTGGTGCCCCGGTCATCGCAGATGGTGGAATATCCTCAGTAGGTCATGTGATGAAAGCCCTGTCTCTTGGAACATCTACAGTGATGATGGGGTCTCTACTTGGGGGAACTTCGGAGGCCCCTTAAGAATATTTCTTTGCTGACGGGATGAGACTGAAGAAATACCGGGGCATGGGGTCACTAGACGCCATGGAAAAAGACCACAGCACCCAAAGTCGATATTTCAGTGAAAGTGATAACATCAAGGTGGCTCAGGGAGTCTCGTGGTCTATTGTCGACAAGGGTTCCATCAACAAGTTTGTGCCATACTTCATCGCAGGAATCCAACATGGCTGCCAAGACATTGGGGCGCGTTATCTTTACAATCTCAGATCCATGATGTATTCCGTGAATTAAAATCTGAGCGCAGAACAGCATCGGCCCAGGTGGAAGGAGTCCATAATCTTCACAACTATGAAAAACGGTTGTACTGAAGTGTCCTTGGACAAATACACAGGCACTTGACGTTTTTTAAAAATATATTTAAAAAACAAATCTTTCCGTAAACTAATAATATGACAAGGTATCTCACGCCGCCATCTTGAATTCCTTATTTACCGGCCACACCACTTGCAATTGTCGGCGAAAAGTCCCATTAATTCTTAGAATCAGACCCCTACCGTTTAGCAGCAGCTCTGTCAAGGTCTTTTCTTTCGCATTATCATGGTGCATTGGAAATAAAGTCCAATCATCGGCTATAATCAGTTATCGTCTACTGCTTCTCATAACCGACAAATTCGTAAAGGAGAGACGGAAGTTGACATAATAATCGGGATAGCCCTTTTTTCATTTGTCGATGGCAGCATGACAGATGTTTGCCAATGGGGATGGACTAACATACAATGATTTTCTGATACTGCCAGGGTTTATTGACTTCACAGCTAATGAAGTGGATCGCACCTCTGCCCTGACCAGAAAAATCACCCTGAAGTCACCATTGGTCTCTTCCCCCATGGACACTGTAACAGAGTCTCAAATGGCCATAGGAATGGCGCTCTGTGGTGGTAGGAGTCATCCACCATAACTGTACCCCAGAATTCCAGGCCAACGAGGTCAGAAAGGTCAAGAAATACGAACAAGGGTTCATTTCGATCCTGTGGTGATGTCTCCAACAAACACGGTAAAAAATGTGATTGAGGCGAAAAAGAGGTTTGGTTTTTCTGGAATTCCAATTACAAATAGTGGCCACATGGGAGAGAAGCTTGTGGATCTAGTCACACAGCGGGACATTGATGTCTTGACTAACGAAGAAATGGACACTCCCATTTCGGAGGTGATGACAAAATATGAGAACTTGGTTGTGACACACCAGTGGGTTACACTGAAAGAAGCCAAACTCTTATCGTTACAGAAAAGAGAAGGAAAACTTCCCATTGGGAATGACGCTTCCCATTGTGGGAATGACGAGGGCGAGCTGGTGGCGCCTAATAGCTCAGGACATGAATACCAAGAAAAAACCGAGAATTCCCGCTGGCATCCAAAAGACGACAAGAAAGCAGGTTGTTGTTGGGGCGGCAGTAAAGGCAGCACGAAGAGAACAGAGCCCGGCTGGATTGTGGTGGCAGGCAGGCGTTGACTTCGTAGTGCTCGATTCCCTCAACAAGGAAACTCCATTTATCAAATAAATATGATAAAATACCTGAAGAAGTCCTATCGCTGCAGTTCAGGTTTATTAGTGGTAATGTCGTCACAGCAGCCCAAGCCAAGAACCTCTATCGACGCAGGAGCTGATGCTCTCTTAGAGGGGGTATTGGGAGTGGATCTATCTGTAATTAACAGCAAGAAGTAATGGCCGTTCGGAAGACCACAAGGAACAGCAGTGTACAATGTGGCGGAGTAATGCCAGACGTGTTTGGTGTCCCGGTCATCGCAGATGGTGGAATATGCCTCAGTAGGTCAATGTGATGAAAGCCCTGTTCTCTTGGAGCATCCCTACAGTGATGATGGGGTTTCTACTGGGGGGGAGAACTTCGAGGCCCCTTAGGAATATTTCTTTGCTTTGACGGGGTGAGACTAAGGGTTACTAGCGCCCAATGGAAAAAACACCGCAGGCAGCGCAGAGTTCGATATTTCAGTGAAAGTGATAAAATCAAGGTGGCTCAGGAAGTCTCATCGGTCTATTGTCGACAAAGGTTCCATCACAATTTTTGCTAACTTTCATCGCAGAAATCCAAACATGGCTGCCAAGACATTGTGGCGCGTTGTCTGTCCAAAGTCGCAGATTCCATGATGTACTTCCGGGAATTAAAGTTGAGCGGCAGATTCAACATCGGCCCAAGTCCCATAAATCTTCACAACTATGAAAAACGGTTTGTACTGAAGAGTCCTTGGACAAATACACAGGCACTTTGACGATTTTTAAAATATATTTAAAAAAGAAGATCTTCCGTCTAACTAACAAATATGACAATGTTTCACGCCGCACCATCTTGAATTTCTTATTTACCAGCCACAACCAACTTGCAACTTTCGGCAAAAAAGTCCAATCAATTCTTAGAAATCAGACCCTTACCTGTTTACAGTCAGCTTCTGTCAAGGTCCCTTCTCTCGCATCATCATGGTGCATTTGGAAATAAAGTCCATTCATCGGTTGTAATCAACCGTCAATTTATCGTTTAACTGCCTTTCCTTCATAGGTCGACAAATTCGCAAGATACATTGTCAATATTAATTAGTTTACGGGAAGGCTTTTTTAATAAATCTTTAAAAATACGTCAAGTGGCCTGTGGAAAATACTATCCCCATCCAAATGTGTTCCTTTTAACATTAAAAGATCTGATTGGACACCCATCTGAAAAATGACATGAGGTCAAAAGTTCAAAAGTTCAAGAAGAGGCTGCCAGGATTTTAAGGGTGCATGTTTTCATTTTGTTTAGGTATTTATATTGTGGGCCATTCCTCAGACAGTGCAATTAGATTTTAACTTCATAGTGAGATAATTTCATTGTTATCGTGGTATTTATGATAATTTTTTTGAAAAGAGATGTACATTGTGTATCAAGGATACAAGTGACTGCAGGGATGTGCATGATCATGACCAGGGGTTTGCAAAATGTTGTTATATGAGTGTATCACTTGTCACAGAATATGATAATTTTGATTAATTATTCCTTTTTCTTTTTTCAAAAAATTAAAGCTAAGAAAAAAAATCAAAATTGTTCATTTTTGGTATGATATTGAAGGATAATTCTACAAACATCTTCTTTTTTGATTTGTCATAAATGTAAATTCGATATGGTTTTGAAGTTCGCGCCCATTCTAAATTTTGATGTAAAATGCGACACATTATTGTTGGTTTTATCTGAAAGGAAAATTCAAGAGGGTTGCTTTTTAATACACTATTTATTAACTATCGTTTTATTGCCTATCAGAATTTAACAAAAATTTAAAATGTATTGTAGAATAGAACAATTATAAATGAAAACGCTGGAATATAATGTAATGCTCAGGTAGAAATTCCTTAGCAACATTATAAATTCAGAGATAATCGATAATTGTTGACAAAGTTTTTTGTTTATATTTAAATCTAGATTTATTCATATTATTTACCCTTTAACAAAACATTTGTTCATATCCCGGGTATTGAATAATGACAATAACAATTATATAATTGACAATGACAAATTTATATGATAGACATCAATAGATTTATTGATTGAATCAGCTTAATTTGGCAATATTACATAAATGAAACTGATCACGCGGAAGTTTAAAGAAAAGAGCTGAATTACATTAGTGAAGTCTTTGTGTATGCCTTTGATACAATTGTTAAAAAGAGGTATTGTTGCTAAGGAATTAGTCATTGTCAATTATATAATTTGTTGTTGTCTTATCCAAAATACCCGGGATGTGTGACAAATTGTTGTAAAGGGTAATATAAATATGAATAATCTAGATTATATATTAAAAACAAACTTGTCACAATATGCGATTTGTCCTCTGAATTCATAATGTAGAACACTACTGGTGAAGGCTGTAAAATTTAGGCTCGTTTCAAAAACTGGTTTTAAACGCAAAAAACAGGCTCTTGCGTATTGAATAGTTTGAGAGACATATATGCAAGTGAAGGTGAAAATGTTGCACATAAGAGTTGATGAATGTAGAAGCTGAAAATCGTTCGGTCTTCATAAAATTGGTTGTTTAGTTTGTCGTTCAAGTAGAGCAGATATGGATGAATCTAATTATCGTGTCCTTCATTTTTAGTTCCTAATGATGATGTAGAATCGGACGTATGTCATTAATAAACATGTAGAATAATCGTCTTTTTCAAAATGTCGAATAAAAAGGGACATGGGACACGTTTTTTGAGCTAAATTTCATACTGTGGCATTTTGAATGTTTAAAATGCTTAATCATGTTATTTATATTGGTCAGCTAAAAATTTGAACGTCATTTGTTGAGTTACAAGTGAGATAACAGAATTTCCAAATTCTTGTTTATTAAAGAAGGGTTGCGGCGCATGAAATATAGTTTTACATAATAGATTGTGGAATGAATATGAGAGGGAAGCGTCTGACGTAAAGGCGCTTGTCTCAGACTTATTAGTTGGGAGAGAGGTTATTTCGTGGTCGATAATTGAAACTAGGACGTATAGGTAGATTCATAGACGGAGAAAGCGACAAAATCACCGTTCTGTTTTAAATACTTTCAATATTTCGAAGAAATCAGGATCAAATTTTGTAATCTATAACATATACTTTATTGGATTCCTTATGGAATTCGAAAATTTTTTTTTTTGCATAAAAAAGACCCTTACAAACAAAGATACAATCTCTGTTCCAGTAAGTGCTCTACCAAGCCTCTTTCTTTACTCTTAACTAAACTACTAACAGCTATTTAAAGAGTCTCTTCAGAGATACTGGTTCCACTACATATTTCCAGAAGTGGTGTCATCAGATGTAGATTCTTAAAAACTCTAAAAGAGCTTTTGATAACCTAAAAATCACGAGAATTTTCTTTCTAAATTGGACTGCATCAAAACATAGCGATTTCTCCACAACTTTATACAACGATTCCTCACAATAAATCAAATTCCTAGGGCTTGATGTCTCACGTGCGAAATTATTAGAATAATTGATGATGTGCTATCAATTAACAAATAATAATTTTCACCAAATTTATGTCCATTTGATATATCCCGAAGAGCTCGAATATAAAGAACACCATAGCATCTGAACAAATCTGCTTCATATTTGGATATTTTACTTAATATTGAACTCTAATTGGCAGACTGACAACTACATTATATGATAAGCGGTGATGTTTTGACTTTCATGCAATCCAAACTTATCCTTTTCTTGTGTAATAAGGTAGGAGCACTATCACCCTGCTATGGTGTGTATATTGCACAGTTGATTCGATACGCAAGAGCATGTTATGCGTAGCCAGATTTTTTAAAGCGAGACACTACTAACAAAAAAGTTGAAAGTTGCAGGGGTTAAAACGAATCTGTTTAAAAGGTCAATCATTTCCCGCAAATTCTACGATCGCTTATTGACCTTGTTTGCGATTACAAATATCCTAAGTCATATGTTTGACTGATTTGTGTCAATCCCTTTTGTTAGACTGGTCATTTTCCTACTAGATTTGACTACGGGTAATCCCGTTTCTTTATTTCGGACTACGGACTCACGGCGGGTGTGACCGGTCAGCAGAGGATGCTTACTCCCCTCCATGGCACCTGATCCAACCTTCGTCTTTTGTCGGAGGTCCGTGTTGCCTATACTCGATTTTGTATATGTTTTATTTTTGGAACTATGATTACGTTCAACACGATGTTCCTTCGCCTATTTGTGTCTAGCATTTCTCAAGCATCTCAATTTGTTTTAAACATTTTAGCAATCTTTATGTAAACAAAAACATGGCACGAGCCCTTGTTTTACATAACAAAGAATTGTGAGTGCTGTATCTTACTTTGCATCTAAAATACAAGTTAATGGTTCAAAACGTGTCCATATGGTCCGCCTTTAAAAAAAAAAGTCATAGCTAGATTTTGTTTTTCTTTGTAATAAATATAACATAACACAATCTTGTTATGTTATTTTCGTATAAGAGTCGTCGTGTATTGTTACAAATCATTTGTGTACTTATTCACGGGTGGTATTTAATGTGGCCAAATTGTATATATACATGCAACAATAACGTGAATAATTAATATGTCAATTTTTGCCTCAAGACAAAGCAATGATTGAACATCTAAATATATTTTTAGTAACTGGGGTAACCGGAACACTCACCATGGTATTTTAAATAGAGACATTCTCTGAAGGGGAGCAAAGAGAAGGGATGGGATCAATTACAATAACAAAGTAATTATAATTAAATTACAATTACTTTGCCAAATTCTTCAATTAACTTAATAAATTACAATTACTGCCAATTTACAATGTAATTAATTAAATTAGCAAATTATTTTGTAAAGTAATTAAATTAAATCACAAATTAACATTTTTCAAAATTTTATTAACAAAACCTTTATACAAGATATAGTTTATTGTAATATATGTATAATGATGAAGTTCCAAATGAATACTAAAGAATCTTGTCCATGCATTTTATAATGATAAGCTTTTCAAAGGGTAAGTCATTCATCCTGCAACGGTCCAGGCTGGGCATAGAATCTTTTCCTGCAAACACTGAAAAGATTTCGACTAGATCAAGATGTTGCCAGGTGTTGACAATTGCTTCCTTGTTTAAGAATTGACATGATAGAAATTTGATCTACTGATTTCCACAAATGGTACTTTCCACCAATAAAGAAGATTTTCTTTGTGTGCATTATATTCCTAAAAAGGTTTAAAAATAATTTTAGTTCCAATCAAACAACAAAATTAAAATTAATGCAAATGTTTGAATTATTGATAGTAAATTGATAGAGAAACATGGTACATGTAGAAGGGAAATTTAAGATTTTAATTCTTTTGGGGATGATTTGTCTTCAGTATTTGGTGTTAAATTGGAGAGTAATTGAAAAGTAATGGAATTACAATGTTATTTTTGGCAATGTAATTAATGAAATTGTAATCTGAAAAAATTGCATTAACAAAATTACTTGAAAGTATGTAATTAATTACACTATTACAATTACTTTTTTTCAAATTCCCCATCCCTAGACAAGAGATCGCTCCTCATCATAATCATCATGAATAGTCCTGTGCGTTTAGTATATGTACATAACATATACACTCAGCGGGCATCCTGAAAAAATGTGAATAGCATATGCACATACACCACCCTCCGATTTACCCAATAGGAAAAAAAAGAACCAAATGATATATTCAAATTATGTTAATTTCCCCACTTGATCATACATCATTAAGTTGTTTCTGCATAGCGTTTTCTTCTACTTTTTGTAAAGTTTCTGAACTTACCTACTTCTGAGGATACCATTTGAGTCAAATGCTGTCTGATGTGTTTTCATAGCCAATTGTAAGGCCATTTTCACACACTGATTTGACTGCGGAATTGTTCGCGTTTACCTGATCAATACTACTGGGCTCACGGCGGGTGTGACCGGTCAACAGGGGATGCTTACTCCTAGGCAACTGATCCCAAACCTCTGGTGTGTCCAGGGGTCCGTGATTGCCCAACTCTTGTTTTTTGTATTCTATTTAGGACTTACGAGATTGATCACTGTTCGTTAATTTGCCTTTACCTTCGTGATAAATGATCAGTAATTCACAACGTCAATTAAAAAAAGGTTACAAGAAAGTAGAAACTAAATGTTGCAGAAACCCTTATGAAAGTGATTGGCGGGGGGAAAATCGTATATTTCGGATCAATTATTAACGATCCTGTTGTTTATTTTCATTGAGTTTGAAAAAGTGGGGGGGGGGGGGGGGGGGGCATGGGCTTTTACAGATCTAATCCGAGTACGTATCAGCTTTCCACTATTCAGGTGCCACCTGGTATATTACTGTGCAGATGGAGGTAATAATGCCACACAGAATTATCAACAAGCTTAACAATGAGTCCTTTCCGAGGAGGTGCATTCTTGCCGTGGCGGAAGGGCTTGCATGCCTCTATGACCCTGAGAGCTATGCCGGCGGGAGATTTGTCTCCTGGCAGGGCCAACCCAAAGCCAAGGCAGGTCAAAGGATAGAGGCCCAGACCAAGAAGCACTCCCGGCCCCTCCAGGTTTGGGGTTTTGAATGGGCTACAATCCGATTATGCTTAAAAACCAGCCTTTTACAAGAAACTGGCCAACTATAGACCTTCAACACAATTCGCTAAAGAAGAGTCCTCTCTAGTAGAACCTATAACGCGAGCTGGTGAGAACCTTTCGGAGAAGCCAGTGCGCCACAACTCTTTTGACAACCAAGACCAAAAGCCAGGATAGGGACTGGAACATTCCGAACCCTATACGAGACAGGAATACAGCACAAGTCGGAGTCATGAAAGCACCACTACAGCTTGAAGATATTTGGTCTGTGGTGAGACCAGATTGACAGGAAATGGGGACGGCAACTGCGATTCACATGCCGGAGACACCATCCTCTACTCCGGATCGAAGAAGGCCAGCAAAACACAGCACGAGTCGGACTGCTGTTGACATCGGGGGGCAACCAGCCCTGGCTGGTCCTGGGAACCGTGTCACGAGGATCCTGACAGCCAGGTTCAACTCCATAAGGCAGGAAAGTTAACCATCCTCCAGTGTTTAAACCTCCACGCGGCGGAAGAAGAAGAAAAAGAGAACTTCTAACGAACAACTTCAAGCCGTCCTGGATCAAAACACCATAGAAGGGCTGAAGATCCTCATGGGAATACATCAACGGAGGCAAAGTG
>CAJDSM010130438.1:962-15615 GCA_903981925.1 Ostrea lurida | reverse complement strand
ATGACAACATTGCCACATCACATAATGATTAAATGCACATCGCATAATTGATAAAAGCACATCACGTAATGATAAAAGCACAATTACATAATGACAAAAGCATATCACATAATGATAAATGCACATCCACAATGATAAAGCACATCACATAATGATAAAAGCACTCATATAATGACAAAGGCACATCACATAATGAAAACAAAAGCACATCACATAATGGACAAAAGCACAATCACTAATGATGAAATCACATACATAATGACAAAAGCACATCACATAATGACAAAAGCACATCATATAATGATAAAAGCGCATCACTAATAACAAAAGAACATAAGAAGGCAGTTAAGGCGTTCCATACTCATACATGCACATGTATTTTCAGACATGATTTTTTAATACTATTTATTTTATTTCTATCAAAATTCCCAGGCGCTAAGATAGAGGTACTAAAAGATATCAAAGGCAAAAATATTGAGAATGCATAAATATATATGCATGTACATATACACTGACCCAGTGTAAATTATCATATATTGAATGATACCAGACTGCATGACATTTTTCATATAAAATGTTTTCTTACGTCACAAAAGACAGTCAGCTGATGATGTACAACAAGTCTGTTCGTGAGTATTACTGGTACTGTGTTGGTAAAGTTTATGAACTTTTGTATTAATTTCATTGCTACACACGTGACTGCAGAGTATATTAGAAAATTCCCTTTGTTTGGAAAATACGTTATACACACCACCTGCACAAATATCTTAATGTCACCATATGTTTCATACACCACAGACAATCTTTTAATTAAAGAAAATATCTTCATATATGATATAGATATTTTTCACTTGAACGAAATTTTAAAGATATAAAAAGCAAAAATAATAATAATGTTATTTAAGGATGAAACATTTGATGCGCAATGCAACTACAAAATGTCTTAAGTAATTATTTGATGCTGTACTTACAAAATAACAAAGAATATCATTTAAATTCTTGCGAGGAATTTTCTTTTTTAAATTTTATATTATTCAGAACTATAAGCCAATATGGTTATGTCAAAAATATCTATGAAAATGTTGAATTATCTTAAATTCTCAATCGATAACATGTCGTTTAATTCGATTACACATTTTATTCTGAATTAACATTTGTAAAATTGGAAAGAACGCGAGTAAATTATGCCCTAAGACCGGAATTGTGTGATCATTTTCAAAGATAAGCCCTAAAATCCCCGATCCATCGATTTGTTATCAAAATAGATTTGCATCTATTTCTTTTTTATACACTTGTTTGGTTGTAACACGTGTAAACAGCCGGGATCGATCGACAACTGGACGCATGCCAAGCTTTGCACTCCATTTGTATTGATGATGATTTTCTTCCCTGTATGCGCACTAGGATTATGCATCTGCAAAACCGCTTAGTGGTCTCCACGGGCGCACGGTAACACTGCCTGTAGGTCGCACTGGCTTAATTTTAGCAGAATGAAAAAAGCAGACCGATGGAAGTGTTGGTGGGTCAAACACTGGGCAAAGGGGTAGTTTGAAAGGTTGACCTCTTGACATGACTGAGCCGGTTAATTACAATGATCGTCTGCAACTTAGCTACCTATGGCTTTCAAAATCCATAGTGTTCGGACGAGTGCTCCATGACCTTTGTAGAACAATTTACACAGGCATTTCAGTCAATGAGATAAGGCAAAGTTCGTGAACTTTTTGCAAATAAAACGGGAATATTAACTGCTGCAATGTGGGGGCTGGGCTCGTGTGCAAATAACAATAACTAGTAATTAAAAATATAGTTTAACAGTTTATTCCAAAATATAGACAAGAGGGAAAAGCCGTTTATTAATGACAGGAATCTTAAAATTCTGCTTTCTTTGATCTCGGTATAATAAATATCGCTCATTTTGTAACCCATGCAAACTCGTTGGTATAATATTAGTTGACATATAATTTGTGTCACTTATAATGTACAAATGAAAATATTTTAAAAATAAAGAGTATTTTAACAGCTTGTAACAAAAATACAAAGAGGTATGGTTACACAGTGTTCTAAAACAATCTACATAAGGCAAAATCCATGAGGTAGGCGGTATAGCCACGTAGAATTGACAATTCTAATGATAATATGCAAACATTATCGCGATATGTTTCCAAAAAAATATATTTAACAAGTCGACTTGACGGTTGCTTCCAATATAACACACATTCAAAATTATCGTTTTTTGTATTAAATATCCATAGTGTAAAACTCAATTGTTCAGAAAATTGTGGAAAATGGTGTATCCATTTGATACGATATACTAGAATTAAAATCCACGAAAACATTAGTCTTGAAAGCATTAAAATATCAAAAGATTGTGTAATTCACATGAAAAGTTTATGTCATGATAAAAATCTGATAAAGGCCATATACATATATTTCATAAAATCCTATATGATCTTTATCAATGCACCACATATACACACTATAAAAATGAAAATAATATACATATAAGGAATAATGAATAAAGTTGATTTGTTGTAGTGAGCTCCCTGAGTTAAGTCATACCAAAAACAAAAGAAGAAAAATGCAAATTATGCTCCCTTTCTTTCATGACACACGGCGATGAAAAGAGAAAACATAACTTTTGTTACGATACATAGACATGAACATTCAAACAACAGATTGTGACACACATGCATACATTAATAGAGTCCATTCAACATTTGTTTCCAACAGTTATAAGATCTTTATTTACAAAACTGCCATATCTTCCATATAAGAAAGGCTATGAGAGGGGATAGCACTTAAAAAATTTCATTTCGTTTATTGTGTCAACAGTGTTTTAGCCTGTAAATCTTTTAAAATTTCAATGAGGTCCCGTTGGTTGTTTGGTTTTCATTGATAACTATTAGCTGCCCCATGACACGTCGACCTAGCAGGAAATGATTGATGATTCCTATAAAATATCACTTGATAACAAACATTGCATACGAGCATACCTGAGAGAAGGAAAACTTTTATCAAGACAAAAACATGGACAAGTAATTTCCTCAAACAAAATAACAAAGAAAACTGACATATTTACCAAAATCTATGTGTTATATAACATACATCGCAACTTGGCAGTTTCTGTTTTTAACGCAGCAACTTCTACCCGTAATTTCAAATTTTCTTGCTCTAACAAAGCAGCCCGTATAGCTATTTCGTCTTCCTTCGCCCTCCTAGCATCCCTCGATCGTTTTGCAGCTTCGTTGTTCTTTCTTCTCCTTTCCCAATAAGCCTCGTCTTTTTGGTCATCAGGAAACGTTCTGGCCCTTCGTCTGCTGCTGGAGTGCGTTGTCGTCTGTTCAGAGCTGGTGCTGGGGACTGATGGTGTATGGACACGGTTAAATGATGGACTGGTTGGAGTATTTGGGGCGCTGTGGTGTTGTGGATTATAGGATGTGGAGGTACCCGTATGTGAACTTGTGGCAGTTGCACTTGACAAGGTGCTTGGTTTCATGAGACTTCTATGAGATTCTGAATGCTGCTCTTGTAGACTGCGTAACTGATGTTTATATAGCTGCATTATATCTTCACTACTAAGATTTAATCCCTGTAGCATATTCGATTCCAATGTCTGATATGGATTCATTCCAAAACAACCAAATGGTACAGAAAGTGGTTCCTTTGGATATGCTTTGAACGGTCGCGATGATTTGTTAGATGGTTGAGATGTAATTCTAGGGTCCATAAGAGCAGCGATAGCAGGAAACGATCCACACATACTTGCTGCTGCAACTGATGGAATAGCACCGGACTGAATGGCCTGAACGACACTCGCTATTCCAGGGTTGACTGTTTGATTTGAAGAGGGCATTCTGTTATATTCCCTTTTATAAATTCCATGGTTTGAATTTCCATTACAAGACGATCCATCCTCGTTGTCAGAAAATTTTTTGTCCTCTCCATAGTTAACAGACCCCCCTTGCGTAGATCCAGGAGAATTAGGGGAACCTGTACTAGAAGCTTCAGTTTCACAAAGTCTTCGTTTGAAGGAAAAATCCAGAGGGGAATCGACGGATTCTTCGGAACAATAGCTACTGGTTTCGTCTTTGATAATTTTGTGCTCAATCGAACCGTTTCCGTTGCACATGCCTGTCTGTTCGTCGGGTGTTAAACCAACGTTGTGAAATAATTCTCCTTGAATGTTTTTGGACCCATTGTTAGCCATCGCATGTGACAATTTCTCCTACTACGATGTTTAGTTTCCTTCCACAAATCACTCCTTTGACTTTATGATTCATTAGAGCTGCAAGAAAAAAAAATATATATATGATGTATTCAATTTCTAAGTATCTCTTCACATTTTACACACAGTTGTGGAAAAAAATAAGAACCGAAAGAACTACTCTTTTGCGATATATGAAAACTTACACAGTTGAAAACACATGCTTTACCATAAGCTATGATGACTCATTTGACAATCCCTGTGCTGTTTTTTCTTTACGATAGCACATTACTTTAACAAATCATTCATATTTTAAAAAGCTGAAATAAATGCTATGCATTAATAAGATATGAGAAATTTAATCAATACAAAAAAAAACAAAACCCCAAGACAACTCCAATGTGACTGGGTACATAAGAGGCGATTGATTTGGGTTGTTACCTACCGTTTGTTTTGATTCACAAATATATGTACATATCACGTTTGACAATGTATATCCATGGTTTATGTATAGTTAACAATCTTAACACGCCCTTGAACTGCAAACGTTTTACGTTCGAACATGCTCGTTGTTGCTTAACATATCCTAATGTTTATGTTATTAAACTTGACGCTACTGAGAATCCCCATATGCATTAGGCATATCACGTAATCCTAAACTAACTATCCAATCGCCATCTCGACGGACAAGAGGGCATGTCCATCGTTTCACTCATGCCTCGCATCACCAATAAATCCCGCCCCCTATTGGTCAGTGAACGAAACAGAAGTTGCGTAAGATGCAAAGCCAATGGGTTAAAGCCTCGTTTCCGTTTCAATGTATATAGTGGTTCATAAAATAAATTCTTTTAAAAAGAATAACACTGCGTGTCACTGGTTTGAACATGTTTAGATATTTGTATACACTATCGTTATAAGTGATGCGAATCAATAATCCGGTATTTTTTCCTCATTATGTTTGTAAGAACGTTTAACAAATGCAAAAAACTTCAATCATCACCAACAGTTAAAAAATTCAAAGGAAAAATCCCCAAAAGGCTGTGCACGGAAAGTTCGCCTAACCATAAATAGCAAATGACCCGTGTCATGCATTAAATCCTTTTTGCGGCCGTCTTCCTAAAGGACAGCGCGAGGCATTTGGACACTTCACTGGTTTAGTTTGGGTCAGGTCAGGGGTGTATATTTTTAGCTGGCTTGTCATATCGCAATACTTTATCAGTTTGAAGAAAAGCGGCTACCTTGTTACTCGCAGCAATATACAGAGCAAATAGCTGACCAGGGATAAAACATTCCTTGGTGAATGAAATATAGCCCAGCCTTGGCTCGAACAAAAGCCATATATCACACTGTATAAGTTGTCATTTGAACTTTTTGTCTGTAAAATCTTTGTAGCAGTACGAATTTTCAGAATAAACTTTCCACAGAAATCTGATGAAATAAAATTTCTTAAATGATCGTGTTTTACTAGCAATGAAGACTATATAGGTAATTTAAAAAAAAATTAAATGAATACNTTTTACTAGCAATGAAGACTATATAGGTAATGAAAAAAAAATATATGAATATACATGTAAATTTAATTTGTACCTTTACAGTCTGTATTCCATGAAAGTATCCACGAAACATTGGAAAAAACCTCNGTCTGTATTCCATGAAAGTATCCACGAAACACTGAAAAAACTCAATGGAGCTTGGAAATATATATAAATCAATGATAAAGCACCCTTATTAAACCTCTTAACCAAAACGAATCAACAATCACAATTTCAAATGTCCAGTCTTACTAAAATACAGGTCCAAAATAGAAAATGAACTTTATAAGTGGACCATCTATCATATATTATTGAAAATCCGAGACCTATTCACTCGCTTCCGATTGTTTTAAGAGGTTGTGTTGTAAGTTCAGGAAGATTTGATCATTCTGGGTGAGATTTATTACACAAAGCACTCATTTTTATATTTCCAACTTCCTTATTTACCCCCAGTTTCTCAGAAAGTTATATGTCATATAAAAAAAATTTAAGTATTGCATAAACTACCGTTGTATATGTTTTTTAAAGTGATACAATATTTTCTGACAATCAGATCTGTAATATTGAAAGAGGATTAGCCCGCGTTAAAGTGATTTTTGAAAAGGATTATACAGTGTGAAATGTGCAAAGATTAATAAAACCATAGACATCATGTGTGTGCGTATTCAACGGAAGTAATTTTATGTTATATTAGCTAAGTCTGGATTCCCCAGTCATGCTCTTCCTTTCCTTAAAAGAAAGCTTAAATTGAGGGTAACTGAAAATTTAAAACTTGCCCTGTGTGTTCAGAATCTTTGTTTTCTTTCTTAAGATAGTGGTTAATGATAAATGTGTTGTCTATCAAATGTTCAATTAAAAAAAAATAAGAAAAAGTAACATTTATGAATAATGTCCTCCATGATTTTTTCTATACAATTGTAAATGTAGCAATCCCTGTTTCAGCTTGAACGCTATGTATAAGAATTAGAACATGTGTCACATGTACTAAGTGTACAATAATCATGTATTGTATATAGTGTATTCAAAGGAGTAATTGTTTAATTGAATAATAAACTACTCACATGAGTGTTACTTCTATATAAACCCTCGCATTGTATTGACGGTTTCGATGGATTGAGAATTACCAGTACTTGCGACGACTTATTGAATATTTTTATTGTTTCAATTTAGAAGAAATGTTATATTAAAGACATTAAATGATTTTTAAAGGCTTTAAATCTCTTTAATCTGATTGTGAAACTTACATATATTTTTACTACAATTTATCAATATTAGAGAAGTATAGTGTCAGTCTGCTAGCTGTCTAATCCTTATTATCTTTACCTGATAAAATATTGTTTAAAACTTTAAATCTAACAGTATTTAGAAAAACACAAACAAACAAACGAAACAAAGATATACATTATTTGGGATATTTTCCTTTTCAAAGGTTTTCCTCGTACTACAAAGGCCTTGTGTTTGTTTAAAAAAAACATGTACAAGTACAATGTAAAGCTTTTACAAAAAAATTGTTACATGAATGTTAAATGTATGCAAGTTGAAAAATTATACTGGTGTATTTGAACTTGCTTCTGAAAATGCCAGCGGAAATCCATTGCATTCTTTGTGGCAAACTAAGCTATTGGGTGCAATCAGAAATGCATGATGGCAAACAGTCAAGACAACCCTCTTTTAAGACTTACAATGCTAAGTTTTTTTTTCTATACTAACAAGGATTACACTGTTCCTTCACTGCACAATTTATCTCTCTCTCTCTCTCTCATCACACAATTAGTAGTGCAATAAAATAAATCACAACACCGATTACAATATGATAGTAGATTATTCGACATTGTACAATATTTGTAATTTGCTATATGTGCTGATATATTGAGGGACTATGTGGGTTTCATAACTTTCAAGACCAATATTAATCATAAACTTATTTCTTAGTTTCTTTTGGGTGATGAAGGTCATGGGTATTAAAAACGTCACATTCTTATCTTGAAGTTTTGGAATATTTTTCTGATCTTGCTATCAAAAATGGTTGGCCAATAACTAAAGTATGTGAACGTACAATGAATATGCATGTTGCAAATTTTAGATAACATTAAAGACAAGCGCTGCACTATCTACACATTTAAAAGTACATGCATACATGGTTTACATTGAAGGGATTTCAGAAGTCTATACATCGTCTAAATTAGCAGGTACATTTATATAACAAATCTAGATATATATAAACTTAGTTTTATATTATAATAATTCCTTTTATTGTTTTTCGATATATACAGATGACGTCATGAGATCAGAAAATTGGCACATTCTTGAAAACAAACTCCAAACTAATGTATATGTTATTACTGTGTTTACTTTCTCGAATAAAAAAAAAATTTGCTAAACCTTTGTGTCGCTCGGAGACATGTTTTGTAATTTTTTTTTTCTAATTTCACAATGTAAAATTTCGAGAGAAATATTTCAGTGAGGGATTCGTATAATATTTGTCTAATTTCGAGAAAAAAAATTGTAGCAATTAAATTCGAGGTGTTTTTTTTTCACCTTAAAAAAAACAACTGACAGTGAAAGTGTCACTATTTATGCATCGCGTGTAAAATATATCCATGTTTTGCCTTATGGCATGCGATTGAAAACTAGATTACAAATACTTTATGGGTATTATCATATAAAAGAGTGGGTGAAAAGTGGAGAATTTTGATTTGCTGCTTTCCTTTAGCAGGTGACAATATGATCAAGTCATCGCGGTTTTCTCCTATGACCCGAACGGAGTGATCGTAACCACTCATGCGTGACCTCTGTTGAGCTAATTTTCACGGTACACGAGACAGAAGAATCGTTTCAATATTTGCATCAATGGTCGAGTGACTTTTTGACGAAGCCTGCGTTTATTTGGATCGACGGTCGACCACAGGTAGCCACTCTCTTGAATTTGGACAATACGTTTATGGGGTTTCATGGCACCTGGATGTGATATGTTAGCTCACATTTAGTTGCCACTCTCTGCATAATTAGATATTTTGAGTCTTTTTGAGAATTTCAAAAAGCATGAAATTTATCAAAATGCAAATAAAATTATAAATGATAACACAAATGATATTCATAGAAAATTGATTAAATTTTGTAATCTTACACGTCTTTTTGAATCGTTCATTTCTTTTTTAAATTTATTTATCTTATTTATTTTTTTTTTAAAGAACATATAAAAAACACGATTGAAAGAAATCTAGTGATTCTTCTGTTAAAAAAAAAAATAGACGTAACTTTCAACACAGTATTGGGTGAATGTTTTAAACTTAATGTAGCAAAGAGAATTGAATATTTCATCTACGCTTTTCGTAATCAAATAAAAAAAATTGGGGTCTAGAAATAAAATAAAAAAAACCTCGAAATTTGACCGGAAATGGAGCGTTCAAGTACATTTGATGACCTAGTATTATAGGAGAACAGACATGAGGTGCTCGTTTTTCATCCACGAAGATTATGATGGTTTTATTCAGTCATAATGTAATGCAGAGGGTCATTTAAAGGCTAACTAAAGATGGAGCGATATGAACTACCAGAAGGTATTCATCATACAGCCTTGCCACCTAGATGTGTACGCTGATAATTTGAACAGAACACGGGCATCAAATGATTGGAAGGGCTAAACGAGATACAAAGTTCGCATTCCCTTTATTTCTATCGAATTCATCTTTTAATGTTCTTATTGCCATGCTCAACCTTGTCCCCTTTTCAAAATTAATCAGAGATAATTGTGATGCAGATGTTAAATTCTTTCAAAATCGATAAAGTCAGTAAACTGGGGACATTTTGAAGATTAAAAACCCCGGTTACATGTTATGCAATTGCGATCAAAGTCACATATCGTTCATGTTCGTTCAATTTTGAGTATTCATGTGCGTAGAATTTCTATTACACTTGCGTATTGAATTATTGATACATCCCGGTGAAGTTTTTATTTTTTTTATTGTTTAGCAAATAGAAATGTTTTTGTAAGAATTCTGAGATTTGATTGTTCGACACATAGCATTACTACTGAAAATAGTTCTGTTTACTGTCTGCGCTTGAATGAATACAATTGAATAATTAATTAGACTCACATAAACGAGAATATGTAATGTAGCGTATATCGTCTTATGACGAAGAAATTACGTTTCCGATAAACCATTTTCACGCGAGAACAAATCAATTGTATATACCAAACAGTACTCGTAGAAGAAACCTACACAATCGTATTAATTGCATCATATATAGAGTAAAATATAGCCCCTAAAAAGGAAATCGGCCGATTTCTGTTATTTTTATGCACTTATCTAATAATGTGACAATTGAATGAGTAATAGTCCACGAAGCGTGGCCTTGTTTTCTCGTATCGTTCATCGTCGTTCGCCATAAAAGAGTGCATAGACGTTTACAACTAAGATATTGTGTAAGAAACAAACATTGCTCGCTCATCTACAAACGTATTGCAATTTACCTTTATAGCAATAAATATTGACAAACAAACAAGACATTTATGTACCATGGCAGCACCTGGATACACTCTGTAGAGCAGTAAAGAAACCCATTACAACATATGGTTGCATTTTTGAAAACTGGTATCATATATAGATAACATTACGCAGAAAACAGGAATTCTGGAAGGATCTGTGGAGACAAAATACGCATTATTTCAATCCTACTTTATCGTATGAATATAATAGATAATGCCACTTTTCATAAATGAAAGATAACTCATTATTTTGCTTATGATGAAAAAGGTGAAAACAGTAATCAATCTCATAAATACTGTAAAGAAAATAAAATTAAGGGAGTGGGGCAAACACAGACCCCTGGAAATACCAGAGGCGCAATCAGGTGTTTAGGAGGAATAAGCATCCGCGGTCACGTCCCCCTTCAGCCCCATAACGTCATAAAGTAAACGGGGTTATCTGTAGTCAAAATCAGTGTATAAAGAACGACAAAACGATTAAAGGGGCATGAACACGTTTTGAGCTAAAAATGTTTAGATTTTCATTTTTAATGTTTACAATGCTCACTTAATTTTTGCTCACCATTAGAAATACCTTAAGTTAGCATTGTAAACTCTAAACATTTTTAGCTCGAAACGTGTCCATGTCCCTTTAATATAAAACACCTCTGACAACATTCGACCTAACGGCAGGTTGTATCAGCAAATTAGATCGTTATACAGACCACATAATTTGTAAAATGTTAACTTTAAACGAGACTATTGAAACCCCTGTATCTTACTTGTTAGTAGCCTGTCTAGATTAAACAATTTATCACTTGCAGAACGTGCTCTAGAGTATCATATTCATTTACAAACAAACAACCATGATGCATCAATATCATTGATAAAATAGTTACTATGATAAGCAGTTCAAATTAAACACAATAATCGGTAAATGAAATAGAATAGCGTTACCTGGATAGAACAGTTGTTTAACTTTATGGCAATACTTACAAGAGCAAGTTATTTTCACACGATTCAAAATCACCCATCTGCCGCTAAATTCGTGAAATTTGACCGAAAATGGCCTGCTTGTGTTATCTCCATCATATTACATTATAATTTAAAATGATACAACATGTCTTCCCCAATGCAATTATTGTTTGTATTGATTGGCAAAATGACAACATATGTTAAATATGGCAAAAGTTCATGACTGCTATTTATTGCACACTATAGTTTTATTCACAAAAAGTCGTTAAAGATATCGATATTGTTCTCCTCGTTTTAAACAGTTTTCAACCCATAAAAGATTACGATGAAATGTGCTTTAATATTGAATACTGTAGAATCATGGAATGAAATTATCTAAATTTGAAAGAAATAAGCATGTTTATGGGAACTTCTGTTCATGGTTATTTTGTGGGAGCTGAATTCGAGGGTATGTCAACATGCACATAACAACAAATGCTCATTAAAAATAAGAATTAATGACTTTGCAGTAGGCTAAATGAATTCTAGTGCAGATGGTTTTATCTTCGGGGATCTTCCGTTAAAAAAGAGCAATGTAATGGTAACAGCTGTATCGGTATGCAAAGAAGAACATCCAGGGATTTCTGTGAACCAGTTCGAGACCATGGTACATGTGTACTATATTCAACAGCTACAATTTACAAAAAATCTCTAAAACAATTTAATCTTTTTTTTTTCTTTACATCAAAATAAGATTTAAAGGTAAAAATATCGAACAGTGATTAATTTCATGAATTCTATAAAGATTTATTTTCTTTATCTTTCTAGACACTATGAATTGATCAATGCATGTTCGTTATCTTCACCTTTTCATTTATTCACTTTACAAACTACGGAGGTTAGTGTCCAAACACAATCGTCTCTATGAGATGGTTGTCATCTTATATCAAATTTTGGCAGTGATTTGCATATTTCTCAAACCTTTCCATTCAGACAACAATGAAATTTTTTCAAAAATCATGAAAATATTATAATTATCTTGATCAATTGCACTTGAAGATATATTCATATTTTAGTAACATTTTATTTGCACTTCATAGGCTTGACATCTGTTACATTGTTGATTTTGAAGTGGGTGTTTGAGAAAAGTATTCCATAACAATATTGTTGGTTGCAATACTTTTATCTTAAGTACCTAACTTGAAATGTTTTAAGCATTGGCAAGTGCGGTACTTGTGACATAATACTTATAAATCATGCCCATTTCCTGTGTAGACATCTATGCACTAGACACCCACTCGCTATTATCCAGGTCTACGCGAATGAAGTTCTAAAAATGATTTCAAAACCAAATATGCAGACAAATTAAGAAATTGTTTCCTGGATGATTCGCTTTTTATTCATGATTGCAATAAGTCGTTCTATGTACCAAATACAGCATGGTACCATAAGATGATGGTAAGATCGATGTATACTATATGGACGTATATATGATTATTGGCAGATGACACTCTATTTGATTTTGTTATTACAGTATTGCATTGGTCTTGAAAAACTTTGCTGCAATAGTTAAAACATACTTAACAGAATAGAGTGGAACTCAAACATTGAATCGGTAAAGACTTATTGGATGTTTGGTAATACAGATATACTTTAAACATTTAACGTAACCATCCCGAATAAATCCCAGATCATACGCGTGTACTGTCAAGTGTATACACGATGGTCATCTAATTTTGTTTTGTTTTTTTTGCAGACGATATGCATGTTTTTAGTGTTGTTTACTATAGTTCTTTCAATATCAAGTAAACAATATGTACCTGGAAATACAATAGTGTCTATATTTATGATGTCTGATATTTCGTTTTGGGGGTTAAAATAAGAATTTTTCCGCGTCTTGTTTCTGAGTCGCTGGTTTGATGTAATTTAATCAATATTTAAAGAAATGTCAAAGTTCCTGAAATATCAGGGATTCGAGGTAAATCCCATTTCTTCAGTCCAAAGAATATAGGGAGGGAAGCAATGTGGGTTTTCCCCCTAGCTATACTACTCAATGATGGATGTATAACTGAACAAAAGTCAACAAACATGACATTGATGTCCTGTACTAATTAAAAGATTTTGTTTATATTTATTTCAACATTTTGTTCACATATGAGTGGCTCCTCGCCTTGAATGTTTATATGTATAATGAAGGAAAGGATGGAAGAAAGAAAAAAGAAGGTATTAGCAAGAAATTAACAGGAAAAAAATATTGATCACGCGAAGGCTCACGACCCATTGAAATTTTGAGCTTACGATTAGCGCGTTAATACATCTGCGTCCGTGAGATAAGTATACGTAATTACTGGAGGACCTTGTAGCACTGTAGACAATATCTCACACAACATTTTATTGTGAACTGTGTGGCTAAATGGATAAAACGGATAGCATCGTGACGGAATATGGTTCGATTCCATACAGCAATATTGATTTATTACTACGCTTACTTTTGCCGAACCCGTGGGGATCCGGGTTAGAATAGATCCTCAGCACCCCCTTGCGTGTCGTAAGAGGCGACTGAATGGAGCGGTCATTCGGATGAGACCGGAAAAACCGAGGCCCCGTGTCACAGCAGGTGTGGCACGATAAAGATCGTTCCCTGCTCAAAGGCCCTAAGTGCCAAGCTTAGGCCCAAATTTTGCAGCCCTTCACCGGCAATGGTGACGTCTCCATATAAGTGAAATATTCTCGAGTGGAGCGTAAACAATAAATAATCAATCGATCAATCAATACTTTGCCTATATATATATTTCGATAAACTGTCAAAATTTTGATGAAAGTCAAATTTTCATGGCTTGAGAAGAAACTAAAATTTTAGTGGCTTGAATTAGGAAATGCCACGTCATGTTCTGGGGTTCTTAATTTATATAGTGGTTTGTGAGTAGAGCCATTCCAATGCACATAATTGAACTGAGGTTTTCATGAAAATAAGCTTTGTTACTGTATTTGTATATTATATGTAAACTATCTTGATAGTAAATGAATTACTTTACAATATGCACAGATGAATCGAGATAAGATAATGATCGTGGAAACAGTAGGGTTTTTCTCTTGTTTATCTCTGTATCATTGGTGCATATCGTCTGGATTGGGGATAGGAGTTGGAAACTAAGATTGAAAAGAATCAAGACTATTTTGAGAATATTTAGACAGAATATATGATCTTTTCTGTCCTCTTTTGTATACACCCTATCAGTGATGTGCATCTGTCATTTTCTATAGATCCCATGGTGATCCAGGTTAGAATAGGCTCTCAATACTCCTTGCTTGTCGTAAGAGGCGACTAAATGGGGCGGTCCTTCGATTGAAACCGTAAAAACCGAGGTTCCATGTTGCAGCAGGTGTGGCACGATAAAGATCGCCCTTAAGCGCCGAGCACAGACTTAAAGTATGCCCTCCGGTGACGTCTCCATATGAGTAAAAAATTCTCGAGTGGGACGTTAAGCAACATAC
>CAJDSM010130425.1:0-21332 GCA_903981925.1 Ostrea lurida | reverse complement strand
TTCACAAAGGCTAGCAGCCAATAAGTTCATACAGGCTAGCAGCCAATAAGTTTATAAAAGCTAGCAGCCAATAAGGAAAATCACCAAAGTACTGAAAGTACTCACACATAAGAACTGATCATTTTCAAATTAATTGATAAACAGATTGTTAATTGTGATTTTGATCACTTATTGAACGCTTTAAATCGCCTGCACTGTTCAGTTGACACATCATAGAAGTCGATAGTTTTCACAAGGGAAGCCTTGGACATCCATTTCCCACTCTCTGTTCACTCTCGGTTAAATCATAAATAATTGGAATGGGGAATCCTGTGTGTGTGGCTCCTGCAGATCTTAGCAAACCATCCTTATTAGTTGTACTACATACATTCAAAATTGTAAACTGACAATTACACATTAAGTGTGTTTGCAATTTTTATGATATGACATGATGAAGGGTCAACTTAACTGTGATAAATTAAATAATGTGCCAAATACTTGCACATGATTTAAAAATGTATGTATATGTAACTAATATGTATGTATTTTTATGTCACGTCGGTCAAACGCTCTACAGAGCTTATGTTACTGTTTTATAACGAGGTTTTATATATCCGACAATAAATAAAATTTTCTGAATCTAAGGTTATGGGCTGTAGGGATACCGCATGGGGAACCCAAAGATGATGTCACCTTTCAGATATGGATAAAACAAAACTGATCAAAAATCCTAAAAAGGGGTCACATTGGCCTATAAGAAAGAATGCGTTCACCTGAAAGTTTCTCATTTTACATCTTATGTAGTCATAAAAAAGGTTATCTTTAAGAAGTGTACACAAAACGAATATCGATCATCTCGTACTTGTAGTTAAACATGATTATATCAGTTTCCAAATGTTTGCATTTTTCCAGTGATACTAAGCGGGTTTTGTTATGGATTTATTTATATTTGTTTATTTTGTACATGATGTAAATGAAATTTATTTGCCATCATACGTGAAGGGAGTAAGACAGAATATGAAAGAGGAAATTTCGTTTGTGGCGGTAGCGGGTGTGACCGGTCGACAGGGGATGCTTACTCCACCTTTGCACCTGGTGTGTCCAGGGGTCCGTGTTTGCCCAACTTTTATTTTTGTATTTCTTTTAGGAGTTATGGAATGCGTCATTGTGTGTTTCCTTCACTTTTCCGGTCATTTGCCACCTCATGTTTATGCGAATAACAGAAAGTGGCCATAGAAATGGAACGAAACTTTACTTCTTTTTTTTTTTTTTTTTTTTTATTTATTTATTTTTTTTATTTTTATTTTATTTATTTTTTTTTTTTTGTTATATTTTTTTTTTTTTTTTTTTTTGTTTTTTTTTTTTAAAAAATAAAAGGGAACTTTTTTTTGTTTTTTAAAAATTAATTCACTTTCGTCTGGCTTAATCCCACCGGTGTCTGTATCTAACAGGGTATTCCATTTTCTTGTACACATGTACATGTATGGGTGTCAAACGGCTCGTTGTGGACATGTTTTGAATGTTCTTCCGTTTCGGTCGTCTTTGCCAGTGTTGTGTTATCTTCGGATTTAAACACTGGCAAATCCTTCACCACAAGTAAGCCATTTTTCTAAATTACCCAGCTCATGTACGGTTTCTCCGATATATTCAACAATAATAGCACGTGTCTGTCAAAAGATCAAATATTTAAAGAGATCAATTTCGGTATCTATACAGCTAAATCCTAGATAAACTGTACATTGTTATGAGTTAAATACACAGGGACCACGGACAAGGACGGGATATCTGTCGTCACATAACACTTTTATTTTGTGAATTTTCACACACTTTGCTGCAGCTTTCTACCTGCGATTTTTAAAATATTTCATGGTGAAATATAAGTTTATTGTAACATGCCCTGGCTTTATGATCAGACCACTGTAGCTAATATAAACTAGATACATTCAATTAGATAGTAAAACTCGCAATTCAGCGTTTGCATCCAGACATTTATAAGGAAAGTTATTCGAATCGAAATTCAGCAGTAAATTTCATCATTGCAGAATGGAAAGGATCTCCATCTGATTGAGAGTATTTATGCAGGTATCATCGATGCAAGTCTCTTCATCGTAGTCTAGAATATATAGCACCAAGGAAATGAGCCTAGAAAATGTCTAGGTCAAATGTGGTATCGGAAGCTGTTTGATGTTTATGCAAAACATAGCACATTTTGTTGAGTATGTATAATGAAAAAACTGCCTCCACAGTTAAATTGCATTATCTGGATCAAGTTTGAGGCTATTAATTAAATATTTTTTTAAATAAAATTTAGGTACATGTATTTGTAATCCTCATGGTTTGTTTTNTTCTAATACATAAATAAACACAGCACATTTGGTTGAGTATGTACCTGTGTACAATGTATAATGAAAAAAAAACTGCCTCCACAGGTAAATTGCATTATCTAGATCAAGTTTGAAGCTATTAATTAAATAAATGTTTATACAATTTAGGTACATCAACATGTATTTGTAATCCTCATGGTTTGTTTTCATGCAATACAACATTAGTAGATAAGGGCTTTCTCTTCTGTTTTATACAGGTAAGAACATTACATATTTTTCAGACTAAAGGACTATCTGTTCCAGAACACTGATACCATATTCATGCTTAACTTTAAAAAGAATGGCCATTTTCTGGCTGTCTAAATAGTGTCTTGATAGAGTATACAAGGCTCCTTAATATGCAAGCTTTTCAGCTGTGACGATAAAAAGCAATCAATAAAATTAGACTAACTAAATTTGGTTGCGAAATTTTTCTTTGAAATTGCCTGTACGGTAAGTTCAATTTTAAAAAGTGCAAGAAGGTGAGGCTCCCCATGCTATAAGCAAGTTATCCAGAGGACCTTGATTTGCTTCATTCTATGCCGATTCCACAATCCGCCATGTCTGTTCATTCTTCTGCCCGTACTGTACTTTCTCAGTTCACACGTCCGAGACAAATGGAACCCCTCACATTTTAAGTAGGTAGCATAAAGAAGCGTACAACTAATGGCATGAAATTTCCCCTGAGAATGAATTTATGGACAAAAAACGGGATATGAACTATGTATAATAACATTTATTATATAAATATATAAAAAGTACAAGTATATGATATAATGAAAAATAACTCTCTGATAACAAAAAATAACCTGAATATGTATATATTATTACAAAGAGGTAACAATCCCTAGATAAAGCTAGATGCCGCTAAAGCATGCAGGTGTCCTTGAATATCTCTAGTTTGTTCATATTGCTACTACATAGTGTCGTGCTAAGTATATACAATTTGCGTCTCATTTATCTTTAAAATTGTGTACTACCCGATTCTGCAAGGCACTGATCTGAGTCTCACGTCAAAAACGCGGTCGTTGTGCATATATTTTCATTGCTTTAAGTTTCTGACAGAGGGCCTCATACCCGATTAAGTGAAAAACACGGAGAAGTTCGTCAATGGTCGCCAATGGACCTTTGAA
This sequence comes from Ostrea lurida, assembly GCA_903981925.1. Lineage (NCBI taxonomy): Eukaryota > Metazoa > Mollusca > Bivalvia > Ostreida > Ostreidae > Ostrea > Ostrea lurida. The sequence continues at coordinate 17,857 of CAJDSM010130425.1, read as the reverse complement.
TTCCCGCCAAAATAACATTGCGTGGTAGGTACGGTCTTGGAGTTTGTCCTTGCCATGATAAGTTTGCTCCAGTTCAGCAATTTTTTCATCCGGAAATCGAAACTTTTTCAGAAGATATCGTAGCTCTTGTTTCGTCAGTGAAGTTTTGACGATGTCAAACATATTGGTCATCAGGATATCTGGAAAACAATTATGCAGTATTAAAATTTACTTACTATGAAAGCAAAAACATTTTGTTTAAATGATTTATAATTGATTTTAAGTTACCTTCTCTTTCTAACGCCCTTCGAATGAAGCGACCAATCGGCTGTACAACCCCGCTCACACATACGTCCATCGGTGGTGTTCGAAGAGGATTGTTATGTAAACGCAGTTCCTTCAGATTTCTTAGGTGGTCAAAATCTTTGGGTAAAGATGAGAGTTTGTTGTCATTGAGATGTAAAACTTGTAATTTAACCAATTGACAAAAAGAGTCCGGTAACTCTCCGATTTCATTATGATCAGCCACAACCGAGATAATATTTTTCATGTGATTCATTGTGGATGGTAGTGTTCGAAGCGTGTTGTTTGAGACGATTAAGTATGAAATGTTGGAAAATTCAATGTCATCAGAAAGCGATGGAACAGGATGTCCTTCGGCTTGATCAAATTTTAGGCGTTCCAAGTAGGGAATTCCCACCACTGTCTTTGGAAATTCCAGGAAGCGGTTATGCGAAAGATCCAAGTCTAACAGGTTCTCCATTTGGGAAATAGCTTCTGGAATGTCCTCAATGATGTTGTTTGAAAAATCTAAAACGCGTAACTGAACAAGACTGCAAAGTTCAGGTGAAAAAACGTTGATTTTGTTGTTGTTTAGGTACAAGGTGGTAAGCCTATCTAGGCAGGCGACTTCAGAGGGGACTGATTCTATTTCATTGTGGCTCAAATTCAAACTTTCTAGAGTTTTCAAATTGCAAATTGGCAGTGGGAAAGTTGAAAATTTGTTCCTACTCAAATTGACCTGTCGGAGTCTTTTAAGATCTCCGAAATCAACCGGAACTGATGATAATTTGTTTCCATCGGCGGAACAGATCTCCAAATCGCGAATGGAACCTATGGCCTCCGGAAGACTCTCAAACTGGTTATTTGAGAGAATAAGAGTGTGAACACGCCGAAGATTTTCAATCTCGACTGGAAGCTTTGAAATGTTATTGTTCAACAGACTGAGCACTTCTAAATTTGAACACCAACATAGGTTTTCTGGAACATGTTCAATTTGATTCCGTCCTAGATAGAGTTCTCGCAGTCCATACAGATTGGCTATATTGTCAGGGATCACTTTGATTTTGTTATTTTCCAAACCAACGACTTCCAGTACCTCTAGCTGAAATAATTCGTCGGGGATTTCCTCGATTAAATTGTTGTTTAGGCCTATAACACTAAGTTGACTCAGTCTTCCAACATCAGGCTGAATTGACGTCAGATGATTGCCCGACATTGTTAACATCTGAAGCGTTTCCATCCAAAATACCTGAATAGGTATAAACTCAAATTCGTTGTCATCCAACAACAATTCTTCCATGCAAGAAAAATTTTCAATTTCTTGCGGCAAGTTCCTCATACAGTTTCCAGCCAGACCTAGCCGTTTAAGATTTTCTATTTTGCAAATTTCCGGATTCAAACAATCCAATGCATTTCTCTCCAAACCGAGCACCTGCAAAGTGGTAAGTGCTCCGATGGCGTCGGGGAGACTGGTGATTTGATTATCATTCAGAATAAGATGCGTGAGCTCTGGAAGGTCCCTGATTTGAGGAGGTATTGCGCTGAGCCTATTGTCGCTTGCCACCAACTCTCGCAATTGCTCAAGACCTGAAATCTCGGATAAGATCTCGGAAATTTCATTGTTGGAAACGTCTAGAAATCTCAGTCCATGTAAGAGATAGATACCTCGGCTCAGTGTTGGTAGTTTGTTATGAGACAGAACCAATTCTTGTAAATTAGAAAGGTTTGCGATGTCTTTTGGAATCTCTGTTAATCGATTGTTAGCAAGGCAAAGAGTTGTAATGTTTTCCATACTTAGAATGGTCTTGGGAAATTCTATCAGAAGATGTTCACTTAAATCAACTGTTACTTTTTTCCCTACGATATGTCTGACGACTTCCCAGTCGATTTCTTTCTCCACATTTTCCACGTGTTCGTCTGCTGTAAAGTCTCCCGCGTTCGTGTGGTCTGTAGTTTCATTTCCCCCCGGAGTTTCCTCGGACTGTGGAAGTGTGGTGTTTTCGGCGAGGTGCTCTGTCGCCTCCATTTTCTAAAGATATAATTGCACATTTGTCATTCATGACCAGAGAGAGAGTTGAGAGAGAGAGAGAGAGAGAAGGAGAACGAGAGAGTCCGAGAGAGAGAGAGAGAGAGAGAGAGAGAGAGAGAGAGAGTAGATGAGGAGAGATGGAGGAGAAGGAGAGAGAGGAGAGAGAGAGAGAGAGAGTCAGAAGCAGTAGAGAGCCTTACCCAGTTTTATGATATCCATTTGTGTTGCCACTATTTCGAGAGATCACGTGGGGACTCAATGCGAGCAATCATTTTTAGTTGCGACGAATTGGAAAATAGAATCTGATGCCAAAGTGGTTATTTAACCATTAATGAACACAGAATTTCAAGTTAAATTTCAACCACTTGCCTCTTTACAATTCACATTCTACTTTCAACGCCATATGATTGTACACTTTAGATTTTCTGTGACGATAGGCTAACATGTCGCTTCTAGATCCATATATCCTCTGAAACTATTTTGTAAAACATATTCTTAATTGTCTTTTTTCTCATGGTTGTCAGAGAGACGGAGAGAGGAGAGAGAAGAGAGAGAGAGAGCAGAGAGAAGAGAGAGACATATCAGAAGAGCAGGGGGAGAGAAGAGAGAGAGAGGAAGAGGAGAAAGAGAGGGAGGAGAGGGACAGGAGGAAGAGAGAAGAAGGAGAGGAGAAGATGGAGAGGAAGGGTAGAGAAGGAGGGAGGAGGAAGTTCCCCATAATAGGTTGATGTGAGTTATACAATGTCTTATCACCTTAGAATTTCGTTTGGGTCCTCCTCTGTATTCTATTCTTATCGCGGGTGGAAGCATCGTGTAACTTAGATGTGTAGCATCAGACCGTACACATATGAGTCTTGTCACGTCTTTGTTGATAGGATCCAGATAGCTCTGCGCACGCCTGGCATCTTAGACATCTACCGTTATGGGCTGTATGTACAGATGTTCGGTGTAAAGAGTAAACAATTTATGTCGATGTGATAATCCGAAGTAATGGATATAGATAATATCTATCACACAACTAAGTGTTGAGAGGGTTCTTTGTAACCACTCCTCTGAATGAGTGTACGACATTTTAAAAATTCCTGCAATCTACTGAACCTGATGGATCAATGTCAATGAAATCACTCTCGACGGAAGAATCTAACAAAGAATTTCAGATATCATATGTACAACGACAATTAAATAAGGAAAACTGTGTGCATGTAAATCCGAAAAGTTGAGAGGATAGATAGCGATAATATATAATAACAATCGCCAAAAGAAGCACGCGTGGATTAAATATTTCAAGTATGCAAAACTAGATTCGTGTTAACAACTCTGGATGAGTATTAAGTCTCTTCAACGCCGCCGAAACGGTACTCGCCGGAAATATAATAGTGAGTCTAGGCGATGCTGGATGCAAGAATTGTTTTCCCTTGATGAGTTCGCATTTAATAACTAACAAGCAATATGACTTAGTAAAAAACTATTCAAGGAGATTGAATAGACAAATTAAAGTGTAATCCAATCGTCTTAAAAATACTAGGGTCCTTCGTTCTCGACATATAACCAAGTTGCTTGTAAAATCAATGTATAATATAACTTAACCATTAAAAAAAACACAATGATATAATGAAAATTGAAGAAACATATACATGCAACAATAATAGATTTATTTTTTATATAACTTCAACATTACACTGTGGGCTATGCCTAGAATGAACACATAAAAAAGTTGTCAAGAGGATTAAAAAACCTCCGCACTATTCTTCACATATAAAGTTATTTATTCAGTAGTGCCGCTGCACTTATACCTTCTCACTTAAAAATTGTGAGGGAAAACTAAACGAAATAAAATGGACCATAAACAGATCACAGTCACTAAGTTGTCCTTCTATTCAGTGTGATATTTCCTCAACACTTGTCGAAAGAGTTCGGAAAACAACACATTGTAACTTCCGCAGATGAAGAAAATTAACATAGTCACTACTATGCAAAAAAAGCAATAGTATCAAAAACAAACAACGGCGTTTCCTTATTCTCCCTATGAGCTTACTATCCACTCTTATCACTTGCAAACAAAAACGGTAAAAAACATAATAGAACAATGTCAGGGATCCTGGTTGGCTTATGAAGTATTTGGCCGGGCATCCATGTACTTAAATTTATCTCCCCGGTGGGGTTGTGGGTGGGAGGGATAAAATACAATCTTTAAAATTATGTTGATTGGGAATTTCCATGCCAACTAGTGTGATTATAACAAACCATTCTCCATACTATTATTACGAATAACTATCTATGCCCCTCAAAATAGCTTCAGAGACGGTTCAACAATTACAAAAGATACAACACCAAGTTCGGATTGTTATCCATTTTAAGTAGGTACTATCACAAATATAAATTTAAACTATAATAAGGATTCAACCAAACTCAATAGCTTATTTCGGGGCTTCAATTAGCATGAACGTTCATGCGCCGTAGATTATCACAATCGTTCCATATTCGACTGTGTGTATTAATGACCATGCATTTGTTGAGAGAAAACGCAAAATAGAACATATTAAGACGTATCCGTAAACTATCATATCAGAAGAATATACATTCAACAATTTATGTCTCATAAACATCCCATTCTGTGTACACAGCGAAGCGTTTCTTCCGGAAAAATCTTCTGGGATTCTATTTCAACCTCTCTCGCGGAATATGACGCCAAGAAAATATATATATGTATTTTCTGCCATTAATCCTAAAGAAGTGTTCATAATTATAATGGCGCATTTAAGCCAGAAGCCTTTGATCTGGATATCATTTTCCTTCTGACTCTCCAACCCACATAACTTTAATACAGAATGGTTCAACATACTCATGAAAATATTTAGAACTTCGAATACTTAAGTAATATTCCACTGGAAGGTAGAGAGCCATAAGCGACAGTTTAAATCTTCAGCTGTGTGCACGCACTCATGCAAATGACATCGATCTGTCTAGGTTATATCGTATCTGTTTCCGGAAAGATCTGATGTGGTTCATCTTCCTAAATCTCTAATTTTAATATTTCTTGCTTTCTGTGCGAGACCTACCCTCTACGCATCACGTCAATCTGAAATATGAAAAGATTAACCACATCACACAATATCTCAATCAAAGCACAGGGTCCTTCTCTGGCTTTATATAATATCAGACCTGTCTTAAAACTTAACACTCAGCACGCCTTTAGTAATCTCAGGCATAAAGATCAAATAAAATAATATGATAGTGTTTATTTATTATTACAAATGCAACCCAAATCCCAAACCAGGGTCTATCTCTCTATGGATAAGAGAGTAAATATGTGTCTTTATCCTGGGTCCGGTGATAACCTTTTAACCTATCATTACAGACTCAGGAAATAAGTTCGGAGAAAACAGCTTTTTGTAGTACGGATATAACGAATAACAAATCAATCATTTACATAAAGAACTACATCAAAAAAAAGCGAATAATAACCATCAAAAGAGGTATGACCAGGGGCAGGATTATGCAATGTTTAAATAATGAGTTGAAATGAGGGGCCAAGATTGCGCAAACAATATTTCCTGCTTCTTAACTGGGAAAATAATTTCGGTGGTTTCATGCATTCACTGGTACCATTACACACATTACACCACAATACATAACGTAGGGTCCATCGGTCTTTTACTCATATGTGGCTTTTTAAACATAATGCTTATGCTCTACAAGTTTACACCACTATTAACACAAAATCATAAATAATCATGCACAAACATTGTACATGGCAGAGGACGTAATGTGACAGGATGATCCACATGACGATATACACTCTTCTAAATAGGGATAATCATCAAAATACACCTTTAGATTGGGGTCTTTAAAAATCCCCCGGAAGGTTTAAACATGTCGTGCTTTAATAATCATCTAAATTCTTTTAGCAATTAAGTCACCGGAAAAATTATAAAAAAATCAAAATCAGTGGATAAAAATTACCACAAATCTCAACACATAGTATGAGTTCATTTACAAAACAAAGTACTTTATATGGTATTGGTTCATTACCTACAGGGTCTCTTAACATCATTTGGATAGAGCTTAAATTAGTCGGACTTGCACAGTCATACTAAACAATAAGCAAGGGAAATATCAGGAATAAATGGGTGCAAAAAATCAAACCAAACAGTCGGCTTATGTAAATGTTGCATCGGCATCAGTCAGAGTGCTGAGTCATATTGGGAATGGGAGTAATTAGGTATCGGGGCATATTCAGGGAAGCATCACGTCTAAAGATTGGGCAAAAACTCAGGCTTCACTCGTCGAGTTTAAGTCCGGTTGATGTCATATGCACACACGTTGGTGCATCAAATTCAAATCCGAGAACCGTGTCTGGGATTGGAAGATTTTACATTTATTTTTACACATATCTTTTTACTTATTAAAACTTGTTAATTACTAAAGAATAATCAAACAAATATTCTCAATATATCACAAAAAAACGCGTTCAGGGTTCCTTATCTATCCTCACTCCTATGCGTGTCAAAAGTACAACTTTATATGGGCAACCTATAACCTAGGAGGATAATGCAGCAGGAAAGTTTTAACATACATATATTTATTATAATTAGAAAGAATGAATTCACGGTTAAATGGAAAAACATCTTCTGGGAACGGGGGGAAGGCGCGAAATTAGGCACCGACTAGTACAGTCAATTTTTCAAAAAAATTGGGTGAGCTCCTTATCGTAGGCCGTTAACCGCAATGGCAGACGAATAAGTATAATTGTAAAGATACTCATCTATTTAATTCAGCTTAATATCCATCTTGGCACACGAAATCTTCGGGTCTTCGAAGAAAATTCCATGGTTGGAGAATATCTTGAGTTTAAAATCGACATACTGCGAGAGAAGAGTATATCTGGGGTGAAGATAGAGTTGTGTTTAACGTTATAGTGTTATAAAGCGTATGATATAACGTGGAGTTAATTAAAGAATAACATCCACATCATCAGGCACTACTTCGGGACTCTAGTTAAGATTCTGTTAGAGAGAAGCCACAGAAAACATTCCAAGGGAAAAGGGGGAAGTTAAGATCTAAATATTCGTGTATCTAACACTGTGGGAGATCCATCATCTATCGGCTTATTCCTTGAGTTAGGTGCGCAGTAAACACCGAATTAGATCCAAACAAATTTTCATTCGATCACATAATGCGAAAAAGAATCCGCTAAATTACTACGTCTGGGTACTGGGGAGGCTGCGGTGGCCTGCGTCATTCTCTTGTGTAGTTTGCCTCAGCTGTCGTTTTGACTATTAATCTCTTACTTTTTTACCATTTCATATACAGCCTTACACGTCGGAATTAGGACTAAGTTTGTGGTAACTATGGGCTTTGTATACTCCTGCAATACAAACGATATTTGGGATATAAATGAGTTATTGCCGTCTTTAAATATTAGGAGTACATCTAAAGGATTCACATAACAAGTGCGTAATCAAAAGAGAACGGTACAATCAGCTCAAAGTGTCTAGAGGCTTTCAGCAATTACCAAGTGGGAAGTGTCACTACCTTACTCATCTCTCTGGCTTTTAATGCGGGTCACTGGTTTATGAACGGTAGAGATCAATTCAGCACTTTTATTAATCGTTCATCAGTGACAGTGGAGATCAAACGTCGGGATTGGGTGAAATAATAAGGGGGATTAACTGTCGAGACTAATGGGAAGACTGAAATAAAGAGGTCATTTGTAAATTTCGCTATTTTGACGCATATTTACCTTCGTTAGGATAGCGTTCCACATGTGTCGTAAACACGCTGAGAGGGAAGACTAAACAGCTAATAAATGCCTAGGATTGGTTATTCACTGCAAACAGTGGGAAGATAACGAACTTTCCACATGAGATAACATATAAACATCACTGACACCACCTATCTCAAACAACGATTGGCTAAAAATAATAATGATTTTCATGAAATGCGGAGATACGTTTAGAGAATCCTGTTCTATCTAGCTGTTATCCTTTCACAGTCTATTAACGATGGAAAAAAATGAGATACATAGATATCAGGAAAGATGCATATCATGTACTAAAGACCCTAATCAAGATTCATACTATCGACTGGTCAGAGAGTGCGTTTGTCTTGTGTAAAACTAATAATTTAATAAATAAATAGGTTTCTTACCGGGTTGGTCGCGAAGGTTAACATAACCTTCACTTCTGCCTTTATGGAATCTAGTACTCTTCCATATTTGGAGAAATAAATCGCTTTGCTTTAAATATAAGAGATTTATTGTCTCCAGGCGAAGCTAGTATGGATCCTTTGGCACTTATTGGATCCACTTCCCCAATCCCTTTAAACATAATAAAATAAATCACATCGACATAAATCACCTATCCAAATCACCACTTCAAGGTCTTCTCATCCTGCTCGCGCAGCTTTCTCCTCGGGACTCTTTGGGTACTATAACGATAGATGAACTCAATATAACATCCTAAGATAAATGCTCTAAACGAAATCGTCCCACATTACCTATTCTTGTGTTTGGTCTTACATCCTAATCCGGCGCTCCAACATCCTGTGGTTGCGGGCTCTTCAAAACCCCGAGGTCCTTATCTCCAGTACTGCGCTCTATCCTCGCAACCCTTACATATGTTATGACCATAAAAATAACATTGATATTATAATCTCAAACCCACCTTCGGTCCATAGTATATCCATGCAACAAATATGTAGTTAAAACTTAATATCCTCTATGCTTATCTTGAAAAACAGCAGCCAACGCCGCACATGAATATATACTTAATCCATATAAAGGAATTAATTATAATCTATAACACCTCAGCTGGAGCTACAATCGACAATCGTGTATTAAAGATTTTGAATTAAGTCAGTGTCGGGGCGCAGATTCTCGCAACACACTTACGGGTCCTTGCTTATAGCTTATGCTTTCACTCAAAAACTGACGAACAGAAAGTAATCGCGGTGTGCTGTAGCCTTATCGCCTTCGAACGCAAAAAATAACATTCAGTGTCAAATATCCATCATAAACTAAGTCACATGTATCGGGTTTCTTGATCTCACTCTTTTTAGCACTCTTAGATTAATGAAATAATTAACATGAATAACTGACTAGCTTAAGGCCTCGCTTCACGGCCAGACTTTTCTAACTGTATTAAAATACATCCTCCTCAGCTCTTGATCGACATATATGTAATGATCTTCAATACCAACTATTGCGAGGGATATCCTCTCGCCAGGCGTAGCAATATCTTGAGCTTAAATCAACCTTCATCTATTGCGTATGCTAAAACATCGTGTCATCAAAATAAGAAATGACACTCATTCGGGAACAGATCGATTGAATATTTTTAGAATAATTATCATCAAAAAACACAATATGGGATACCATTCTTACTGTCAATAGCTTTAATTTCTTGCACTACTAAAAGGCGAAATAGAGAAAATAAATATACACAGAAATATACAATAAACAGACAGTATTGGAGGTACAATCCTTTACTCCTCCTCGTAAGTTATGCTACTACTTTAATTAGAATATCATAAAACGAGAGACAGCTCTAGACGGCAATAATAAAACAACATGGACCTAAGCCTTGGTACACACATCATCAAGGTGGTGATAGGTCGTAACACCATCTATGGGGGATAACGCTGAGTTCTAGCCCTCTAGATTACTCCTTCACCCTAACAATCTGATAAAATAACATCACAATATCTCAACACCCCCTTTTGTAGATAAAAGAAACAACTTGGGTACCGTGTATAACACATTTTCAAATGTCCTTTTTCTTCTTTCGGTTTTGTTATCCTCTTTCACGCACTACCTAGATAGAATAACATCAAATAACATTTCAAAATTGTGTCACACGAGTTCACTGCGTTCGGACTATTCGTCAGCATACGTGGAGGGTGGGGACACGCGATCCATGTTGGTGGATTGTACGTCTTCTACATCTCCCCGTGTGTGAAGAATGAACTATAAAGGCAATGTAATGTACCACACTGTATCTCATCGATGTATGTCGTACTCCCTATACAGCTGAGTAGTATTGTAAGAGAAATACATAGTTTCTAACCGATCGCGTGTGATGTGGCGTGCTGTAGCGATGTCGAGCCAAAAATATACCCACTGTGAATTTCTATTTTGGCAGCAAACATCCCTTTGCTTAGGATTGGTATGTGGTTTTCCAGTTTGTCGTGCTGGATTGTGGATTTGGGTGCTTTATCCGCATCTTGGAGTGTTCTCTGACACTAGTGTTCGCGTCAGCGAACGTGTAGATGCAGCAGATGTAAGAAGTGGAATGTTTATGTGTACCACGTCTTACATTTTTTCTCGCTGGTGTGTTGACTACTCTCAGACAGTTACAGAATGGTGTGTCATGTGTAAGATCCTCTGTGTTTGAGGGGTAGAAGGGTAGGTGCCTCTGATCTTGGATGGGCTGTATGTTGTTCCGTGATGCTGTTGTGTGGATAGCCGGGCAGTCTCTCGTGTGTGTTGTCAGCTGTTTGTGCTTAGCGCAGCTTATTCTCTTTGCTAGATGTGTGCGTGTGCATCGGGACTTCATGATAGTTTTGTAGTGGTGATATGACTGAGTCGTCATAAGATTAAGGTTACAGCGATATCTCAGGCAAATTCTTATATCCGGAAGGTAGTCGTCGGAATACAGGTTACTTTTGGTACGCTCAGCAAGTTCAATTTCACTGTGACTCCATGATTGAGTTCTTAAGTCCTGTTGACACTTGTTTGGTAGAGGACTGAAAGCTTATATGATAGTAGGCATTGAGATTCATAAAGGATAGTGGACATTGCTTGGGTGGGGACTACTGGGATAGTGAGTTGTCGATCTGGATATCGCTAGTGATCTTTCGTTTCAGAGAGGGGAGTGTGAGACGGTCGGTTTCTCGCCGGTTAACTTCGACGACATATGTCGTGTGTCAGTCAGGCATTAGGTGTTGTGATGCTGATTGATTATTCACCGAGAGAGTGGGCATTAATAACTATCTTGTGAGGGTTCGCGACATCTGTATATCGTTGCACCTGTGATATTACAAGATTTGAGCAGAGAAGATATGAACACCATGAATTCATCCGTTACAAGGGTACCGGGGTCCAAGACAGGCGTTTTGTGGTCCAATGTCGTGTGGATGGAGTGATTGCTTGAGCTCTAGCTCGCATTATGGAGGGTTGCTTTTACTTGATAGGTAGGTTCAGCTACTGAATTCCCGATCAGTAATGTTCAGAATTTGATGAGGACATTGCACCATATATTGTATCATGATACTAGCCCTGCGTTCTAGTAGCACAGGCTCGTTTTAATGGCTATCATCTGCTTCACCTGAGGAATTGTTGAGTATTAGGTCCGCGATGTCAGCTGAATTCAAAGAGTAATACAAAGCCAAATCTGAGTCCAGACAATACTCTTGTAGACTGGTATACAAAACCAGGGGTCCGTGGGTGTTCCTGTGTCGTATGTGGTTCTGTCATCGTTCGTTATAGGTGTCGCTGTGGTGTGCACACCGTTCCGTAGGGTTCGGCCTCCGTTTTGGTGTTGTGTGTGTAGGAGGTCGTGGGCGTGGACTGGTGTTGTACAGGGAGTGAATGGTGTTTGGTTGAGATTATTAGGCAGGTGTCCTGCGTGCTGGGTTCGCTTGCTCGGGGAAGTATCGAGGAAGCCCGGTGTTTGAGTTGCTAGTGAAGTGGTGTCAGAAGTTGTAAATAGTTTAAAGAGAGAGAAATGTATGAAATATCATATGCAGCGATTTGTGGAATCTTCTGATGAAGACATTCTGGTACGGTTTATGCTTCGTTCGGAAAATTCTTTATTATTTCCTTTCAGGTAAGTGCGAATTGTGCGATTGAGCTCGGTGCTTCATTCCGGATTCTGACCCTAAGCTGAGTGTGCGATAAGTATAGGGTGAGTCATTCTTCGGACAATTCGGATTGGCCACAATGAGGCGTTAATATATGCTGTTCGGTCAAGAACTAGCGTGGGGCTCGGCTGGTTTTGTCTTGTTGTGGTTGTGATTGTGTGTCCGTTGTGTACTGACTGATGCTGAAGGGCACAGTGGTATTTGGTTGTAGCTTGTATGCCGGACCTGGACATCTTTGATTTGAGGGAATGAGTGGATGTTTTCAATGTTTGCCTGTCCATGGGTGCGTTATCTGTTCTGTCCCACGGACAAAAAGTGTTAACCATTTACTTGTCCATTCAGACATTTTGAATGGTCAGAGGCATGCACACTAGGAAGCTTACTGCCTTACTTTTCAATATTTTCACGCATTGTCTGTATCATCCCTATGACAATTCGCTCCCTTCCATCGTGGTGCTGGGTGTCTTATCGTCCGGCTGGGCATCGTTGGTTACCAAAACAATCTGTCGCAATGAAACATCAACAGTGGTGATAATCTATAGTATATATGATAAAAATTTATACTTACATAGAGTTTCGATAACTATATTGTCTCAAAAACACGACGCATGACTGGGGATTGGGTCTGTGGCCTCCGGCGTGCTCCCTTGCGCATGATGTGTGTAGTCAAGCTGCGAGTTGGGCTTCATGGGAGGGACATGGATTATCAACGTTGTCACAGAGTAATGTAAATAGGATATTAAGGACCTAGAAACTATTTGTGATATGCGACGTCTCAACGCCCGTATAAATTATGAAAAATAAGTTAGATAGAAGAAGAAGACATGTATGTGGACTCCAATTTAATTAGTTAATACATGCATACAGCAATATAAAACAGATATGCTGAGCTTAGGAACTGGAGAATACGAGGCGGGGCGCCGGGGGTGCTCGCTAAGGTTTAAAATCGTGATCAAATTTAGCTTTACCTGGCCTTCAATGCTTAACAATGAGATATTTAGCCTCACACTTATTTAATCTTTAGGCGCTAACATGACGATTGCACTAAATGAATTACATTGAAGTTTCGTTGACATTAAAATTATGACCAGATGGTATTCCGTGCTAACATAGGTTTGCGACAAAGGGTTTTTCCAATTGCTCTACGGTTGGTTAAAATATTTCTCAATCTAAAATTCAATTCAATTCGTTAGTACTTGGTTTCCAAATTTGAAGGGCCCCTCCCTATAGGGCAACAAGAAGGTTGTACAATCGCATATAAACAATCGACCACATGATACTTATAAGGATTCATATCACAAATAAAACAAAGAAGGGAAAAGCAGTTAAACTATCGGTGCATGTAGTTGAAACAGGAACAGCGGGACCAGTATGGGAGAGTCCAAAGCATTTGCACACAACACTGATACAACGTACATCATGTATATCTAGTAGTAGCATGTCAGATGAACCGATATACGAATGAAGCGGCATGGTCACTGTGTAAGCATTGAAGCAGGCCACAAAAGATCTTACTGGGTCCGTTCTCATGGCTTATATAGCTACATCTACTCATTACCCAACTGCTAAGTACTGGATATTAATCAATATTATGATTCTGATTGAAGAAAGTCTATGTCTGTCAGCAAATAAGTCGATCGATACTATTACGTAATTCTCCTTGACCTAAATTAAAAGCTACCACAAACATTCGCACCAATACATGTTTAAGCCTCACCTGTGGTTTCTCCAGCTGTTACGAAGTCTTTGGTCGCTCTTCTCATGAAGCATAGCTTCGATAATTACCTTATCCGATTGTACACACTTGCACATCGCAAACACTTTTCATAGTATTGGATATCAGACGGACTCAACAGGAACAGAGTTTTTCAAATACAGAAGATGAATTTGCCACATTCTAAATTTAATCTTTGCTGGAGTTCAACAGATGCACGTCTACAATGCCCCAGCTTTAATTTAACTATTTTTCGCTATTCCTCAGAATAATTTTGGAAATGCTAAATTCAGCCTAAGGTTTCATGTTACAATCCTTGATGGGGTCAAAACCAAGAAAAAAGTTCACGGAGTATGGACAGGTGCTCCGTATTAGATTGGAGATCATCGCAGTGGTAAAATGCTAGAGATGATAACCGGTGTATGGGGACTTCAAATCAGTTCGTGAGCATGTAATCTATGGTGTGTATACTACTTCAGATATGAGTGGGTTCGAATACTCAAGTTCAACTGTATTTGCCTTCAACCTGGTCCTGTAAGTAAAATGATGAATTAAGCTGAGGTAACGCATAAAATTTTGTAAAGATGTACTTCGACAAAGAGCTACACGAATTGACGCACTGATACCGGATTTCTTGTAGTGGCCATTCTCTGAATTTGTCGCAATAGTCTCACATAGTAGAAGCCCCCGGGTACACAACTGAATTCACACTAACCATCATTCACCCATGGCGGGAGATCAGGAACTCCTCTAAAGAAATAGACGGATATCCATGAGTTTATCCAATCGGACCAATAACGTAGCCGATTTTTAAATGTAATCCGAAGCAATGGTAAGTCTCATAGATGCTTCGAATCTCTGTTGTTAAAGATGTGATCTTCGTTGTGCATGAAATGAATTACTACCTAGTCCAGTGGGTCAACAGGGAGGGGGGGGGGTGTCTGTGTTGCTATGAAAGTTTGGTTTATTATTCTCGAATGCTTTCCAGAAGACTTAGCAAGTAAGTCAATTGCCATGGAGAGTCCAAGTAACTCAGTCAAGTCCAATATGTGTGTGAATTGTGCTCAGTTTAGATTTGCTTCTTTTTCACCACGACTACTTGTTCATTGCACATTACATGTGGTAGATCTTTAATACTGCTCTATTGATAACAAAGTAATATGCAAAAGGACAATTATTCTATTTGTCAATAACTTTATGTTCTCAATTACCATGAATTTCTTTTTTTTTTTAATTATTCGCTGATATCTCAAGCTGATTCTTACGATGAGTGAGAGTATCCATTGACTACTTTTCGTTATAACATGTAAGGACTAGCTTATATTCAACTATATAATCGTAATTGAATATAAAACTAACTATGATGATAAGCAAAGAAATCTTTAAGTGAGTCAATATTATACATTCAACATGCAAACCAGTAACATTGACTGAGCAGATATCCATAACACCAAATGCCAGGAGCATTTTAGTAATAATACTAGTATTTCAAGCAGCCTATCGTGCCAAATCAAGTAACTAACCATTTTTTCAACAGTTTTTTTCACAGCAGATTTAATGCTTTCAGAGACGCATCCTTTCAATAACCACTGGGTCCAGATAATCTGAAGTATCCTCTATCCATTCATGGCGGAGCGTCAAGTCAGGGGTCATTTGGAGATAACAGATATTAGAACTCAAAGCGGAATAACCCAGACGTATTTGGCTAGCTAAATGACACAAGACAGTGGAAGGCATCAACACATGTAGAACTAATTGTCCATCATGACATTTTTCGAGTATTAATGTTCATACATCGAAATAAAAAAATGAGAGAGGTCAAGGCATGAAATGTCAATTGATATCGAGTCAAACTTGATGTCAGTTAGCTTTGCAGTTTGAGATTCACTCATAACTGTTGGTCGTGATTTTTGTTTTTTAGTGTGTCTGGGGGCGACGAGGGGGGGGGTGGGTGGCAGTGAGTCATAAAGCCTATTTATATGTATTTGAATGTGGAAATGAAAAATTAGAAAATAGCATTGTCCGAAGAGAGAAAAGCCAACAAATGGTGGTACAACAATTAGTGCTACTTTAGATGTATCGAAATACTGAAATAATACACTTTGATACAGAACATTAAAACAGCCTTTTTGCTTTACCAAGTACGAGTTCGATATACTCTCAAAAAATACTCTGTGACAGCTATCAATTTTTTTTGCAACAGAAAGATAAAAATAGAAATGTAATTACCAGAGACACGGGTTACATGATGTATGATGTGAAGATGTATTAAGTCGATGATATTACATGATTACCGTCACGAACGGTAATTGTCAAGTCATATCATGGAGGAGATTTAGCTCGAGTACTTGTAAGTACCTCATAGTTTAGGATCGTCTTGTAAGTACTCTTGGATTTATGTCATATTGTAAGTAGACGTCTATCTTCAGTCGTGCTGTTTAAGTAAACATCTATTTAGTCAGATCTTAGTAAGTAAACCATCTAGGTTTTAATTGTCGGTCTTGTAAGATAACTGTACTACTATTTATGTGTCGTACTCTCGATATAGTATAACGTCTCATTCTAGACTTATAAAGCAAGGCTTACTAATATGACGAACTGGGTTTCTCTCCATTTATATGACTTTATCCTATGCATATCAAATTGTGTTTATATCTGTGTTCTAATGCTGTACGCTAGGCTTTTAGGTCACCGGATTCATATCTGGATTTAGTCTTGGATTTATATTTCTTTAGATCATCGTATGGTACATCAATGTAAGACTTTTAAACGACCTAATTAGTGAATTGTTAACGCTGTCGACACATACGACATAGACTGCTACATTGAACTGTTTAAGGTATTTAAGTTACTAGTCTCTGTAGTGAGATATATTGCATGAGACCTAAACTGCTAAAAAAGTTGGGCATAGGTCCGTATCGTGAGGTTCGCTCTAAAAGTGATTAAAAGTAAGCATTAGGTGTACCTTTTGATCATAAAATTCATTCAATGTCCCACAAATTATTATATTACAAAAATATCAATTTTCTTGTATATATTTGCACATTTCCTATATAACGTTTTATGGAAAGAGGCTCGCTCATCCATTTCAGTTGATGATTTACACATACAAATTATCGGAAAATACACAATTAAAACAGGCAGTTTTATAAAATACGAAATAGATCAACTTATGATTTTTCAAGAGGAGTAACATGTATTTATCAAACCTATTCTATGCGATAGAGCGAAAACGAATCAATACAGTACAGGAGATGTCGATAAATGATCGTGGTGAAATACTGATATTTTCAATTATCTCCCTTCGTATAAAGTATTGAGCTCATCGATACATTTGATAGCGTGTAGATCTATGTCAGATTAATCTGCAACAATTACCACAACACACACATGGTCGGTTGAAATCGCTTCGCGTTGCAGGCGCACACACTATGGGCAGACGTTTCGCTGTTCGTATCTAAATCGCAATCTTGCCAATTAGCAGATGCTTTAGTCGCTGGTTTGGAGTATGCAAACTGGGTATTATTGTTTTTGCATGTTAATGAGACTGGCTATACATGTAATGCATGTTGAATTCACTTAACCGTTGCTCAATAATTATATACGGTTTCATAATTCTGATGTCAAGCACCTTGATCACGAGGTATATATTGGTATACAGATTTGCGCAGGACAGCTTGATGTTGTCAGAACTCAAGTTATTCATCGAGGTGTTTTTACTGTCTGTCATACCATACGTCAAATAGTCTTGAGACTAAACATTGGAGAGGAAAACGATATGCGTTCTGTTTCCCAGTCCACTGATCCTAGAGCACCGTTTGTATAAGTATCGATTGATAGCCTGAGTGCCATGAGGACGTTTATGCGCTCATGAGGAATATATTTAATGCCAATGGGATCTGGTAGGTTGGTACATAATTTTATGCTAGAAGTAAGAATAATAGTATATAAACTGTAGTTAGGATCGTCTAGAATTTTGGGTGTAGCAGTTG